>JAODAL010003806.1:0-167008 GCA_025379985.1 Phyllomedusa bahiana | reverse complement strand
AATTTGGAACTGTGGAAAGTGACCAATGTAGCTCTGAATCTGACACTGTAATCCTTAATGGGGCTTTCACAGAGCTTGCTCTTTACAGGGGGCTTCAGGTTCCCAATGTCATTTCAGGCTGTGGGTGGTTCTACAGTAGTGATTGACCTATCAGCTCTGCAGTTCCTAGTTGGGCCTGTTAAATGAACATTGGTCAAGGAGCGGTTTTAATAGCAGCATAGAAGGCTACAGAGCTCTAAAGAGTTAAAGTTTTTCAGTAAGAAACATAAGCAACTCCTGTGTTCCTGAAAAGAAACAGCAGGGAGTGACCACCCCAGCCATCTCCATGGCTGCTAGAGCAAAAAGAGGTATTTGGTAACTTAGGGAGGCTTGATTACACAAACAGGAGAAAAGAACTTCTCTAATTCTGAAAGGAAGCAAAATAAGAAGAGCAATGTATTTGGTAATAGTTTTTTTTTTACCTTTATCTATATATGTAAAGTTAATTAAAAGGAATGTGTCATCAAAAGTGACTTATTGTTCAACTCACATTTTTATGTTCAACACATTTTTAAAGAATTTTTGGTTATATTTTTTTTTAATTTCCCATACCACTTTCAATATTTTTTTTATAAGTTTTAAGTCCTGCAGTTTTCACTTTGGCCACTAGGCCTAACAATAGTCTGGCACTTCCTGTTCTGTAAAGAAAGATTCTCAATTGTCTGCTCATTATCAGCACAAAGAACTGAAAGGAGACACCAGTGTGAATAGATAACACAGGATCCACCAGTCACAAGAGGAGATGTCACAGTTCACCCTTTCACCTCCCTGCACAGTGACTTCTTCCCAGGTCACAGAGCATGACTAGAAAACTCTCCTATAGAAGTGAATAAGTCAGACTTAAGTCTCCTATGTGCATAAAGCTACTGTAAAGCATCTCTCGGACTGCTGTTAAAGCAGTGCAAACAAGGCCTAGTGGCCAAAGTGAAAACTGCAAGACTTAAGAATTATTAAAAAATATTGAAAGTAAATGTTTAAAATTTAAAAAAAAAAAAAAAAATGTTTAACAAAAAAAATAGGATTTTAAAAAATTTGACACATTTTTTTTATGACAAAATTCTTTTAATGTTTGGAAAACCCCCCTTTAAAGGTTCCTAAACTACAAAGATTCGTTTTCAACATGTAGGGAAACAGTAAATGAAGTGTCTTCCAAAAAATTTTGGTATGTTATTGTCTTTGTTGGGGAATAAGGATTTTTTTCAGCTCTGATTTCCCACTAGGTTTTTTAAATTTCCACCTGCCTGACAGCAGCATGAGGGGTTTGCCTACACTGGCACACAGTACTGTTGGCAGCTACGAGCTTGAGTTTTTACAAATTTTAAAATTCTAAGCTTCTCTGAACTTTTTTTTAAAACCTTTTCCTCCCTCTCAGTCATTAAAAGTTATTAGCAGACCTTTGAGTACAGAGCTGATATGCTGATCACCCAGAGCCTTCCCAGCAAGAGACGGGAAGCATGAGTGAAAGCTGCTTTTGGCTCTGTGAAACAGTGGGTGGGGAAAACCCCCTTTAAAGATAGGGCTGGTGTCCCTTTAAATAACAGTTTTTTTTTTTTTTTAGATTTACTTAGATTTTGGGAAAAATGAAAATTTCTTTTAAACTTCTAAAAAAACACTATTACCCCAAAAAGGAAACAAAGAAAGTTTTTGAAACCATTTACCTAAAAAAATAAAAAAATAGATTAGATTCCAAAGCTTCAACTTCACTTTCCCTATATAGACACAATGGCCTAAAGTAAGAAATGATCACCCAGAAGTAATTCACTCCAATTTCCAGAGTTCTGTCATTTCCAGAGATAATGTTTAACGATCTGTCCTTGGAAATATTTTAATTTTGACCTTACTGCACAGTACAGTGGATCTTATTTAGTATGCTGAATGCAGATCTCCCTAACTTAATTCTATCTTGTCTTATTTTTAAAATGGCAAAAAAGACATGTAACGAAGCTCAGAAAATATACGTTTGTGGGGGTTGTTGTACATGTCTGCTGAGATAATTCATCTCATGATGTTCTGAGTAATGAGGTGTCCCTTGAAGTTGGTTCAGAACGTCAGCAACAATGATATTTTGCATGATAAAAAAAGTTATATTTTTGCAGAATGGCAGAACACACCATACTGCTACTAGGGAATACCATTGCCATGAATGGCTGTACTTGGTCTGTAACAATGTCTAGTTAGGTGGTCAGTGTCACATCCGCATGAATGCCAGGAGCCAAGATTTTTTCCAGAACATCATACTGCTTCTGTCACATTGCCTTTTTCCCATAATGAATCTTTGTGCCATTCAAGTAATGTAAAAGAAAACCTTATTTAGCAGACTAGGGCCAATTCTTTCCCTGGGTCCAATTCTTTTACCCTCACCCTTTTTTTAAAAACCTTTTTTTTTTTTTTTTTGGAATTTGGGGGATTTAAGGGCACTCTAAACATCTGTTGCTACAGAGCAAGCAGCAATGCACTCTATTTTTCTGGGCATTTTTAAACGTTTCTTTCCACACCTGCAAGGAACAAATCCCCCGGTCGGAGGTGAGCGGGAAACCCCCTTTCCACCCCTTTCCCCTTGGGGTTTAATAAATTTCCCCTCCGGGTCCTCCCAAAAAAACCTGCTCCCAAATTTTTTTGAAGGGGAGGGCCCCCGGGAAAAAAACCGCCGTGGGGAAAACCCCCTTTTTTAAATGGGGCTGCTGCGGGGTTTTTTCCCCAAGAACCACCCTTGGCTCTTTTTGGCCGGTTTTTTAGGCCGGGCTGCAAAAAACCGCAAAAACCCCCTGAAAAAAAACCCCCAAAAAAAAACCCCTGGCCCTGGGGACATGCTTTTTCTGTCACAGCCAACACTCCCGAAATTAGCTGCAAACCCCTAAACCTAGATCTAGGGAAATGGATTAGGTGGGTAACTTTTAAATTTCCCCCCATCGTCAATGAAACCCCGATTTATTCCTTGACCACTTTTTAAAACCACTAAAATACTGAAAACCCGAAAAAAATCCCCAAGCTGTGGGTTTTTGGAGATGTTTTTTTAAATTTTCTTACTACACAGTTTTACATTTTTTGGGAAATTTTAAAAAAAAGCCCGAAACCCCTTTCACTTGTCCCGTCTAAATGTTCTAACACAAAAACTTGATAAACTCATTAATTTTCTGATGATTAAAACCTCTTTTTTATATGTATTGTAACGAGGGGAATCAGGTTGGCTAAAATTTTACATCTACATTTTGGGGGTTTCATGGGGGCTTACTCATTGGGTTTTTTAAGAAAAAAATCTGAAAAAAAATGTGCTATTTTGTCTAGTCAAATGATGGGCACCATGACAGGGCCCCCCCACGATCCCATTATAGTCAAAGGTTTTCATTGGGTCTAAACATGTAAAAGAAGCATCCCATAATGGGGAAAAAAAGCCGGGGAAAGGGCAACACAAAAAGAAAAATAGCTTAATTCACTTAAAAGTTATGGCTATTGGTATTCCCTGATGCCCTTTAAAAATTTTTGAACCCTACAGAAATTTCTGCATAAATTTGACCTGAAACTGAAAGAAAATAAAGAGAACTACTTCAAGCAGTCAAAAACATTAGATAGTGGTAATTTATTTATTGAGCAAAATGATCCAATATCACAAACCTGTGAGTGGCAAAAGTGCATGGACCTTCAGGATTAGCAGATAATTTGAAGGTCATAAGTTTTCAGTCAATGGTGCCAGTCAGTTGTGAGTGGGCGACCTTTTTTATTTAAGGAACAGGGATCTGTCACGTTTGTAGGAGTGTATTATGGCACAAACAAAGGAGATTTCTGCAGATCTAGAAAGAAAGTTGAAGAACATCAAGCCGGAAAGGTTACAAAACCATCTCTAAAGAGTTTAGACTCCAACGATCCACAGTCAGATTGTATACAAATGGAGAAAATTCAAGACTTTTATCCTCCCAGTAATGGTTGTCCAACAAAGAACATGTCAACAGCAAGGTGTTGTCTAGTCGATGAGATCAAAAAGTAACCAAAGGTAACCTTTGGGGTCCATCTCTGGAATATTGAAGTATTTTTGACATGGTTTTTTTGATTTTTAAAAAGGGAAAAAAAACTGTAAAACCCCTTTCCATAGACTGCAATAGAAAATCCAAGCTGTAGTCTATGGAGTTTTTGCAAAATACTTGGAACATGCAAAATAATCTGCCATACTTCACTTAGAAAATGGCAGATTATTGTACTATTCCATGCAATGGGACAGCCAAAATCCGAAAACTGTTACAAAATACTGCACAAAAAAACAGCTTAAAGTTACTGGTCAGATTCTGTTTTCCTTCTATACGCAGCCTAAGCAACTAAAGGCCTTTCCTACATTAAACTAAAATAATGATATAAAATCCCCCATTTTGAAGACACTAAACAACAATGGTGTGCCTGTAAGAAATGGAAAAAAAAAAGCCAATGCTCTTCCCATCTCTTTCTCTAATTTTAAGACTTGTGCGAAAAAACTGTTTTAGTTTTAGGTCAAATGTATGCAGACATGTAGAACATTTTGGTACACAAACTTTAAAGCACAACTGGATCTAATTAATAGGTATAATTTAAAGAGTCCGTGGTTGCCAAACTATTATGTGGAAAAAACATACAAAAAATGGGACATTACTTACTCAAAAAAACATTCCAGTTTTGGGGGCTTTTTTCACACTAAAGGGGCCTAACAAAAATGAACCCAAAAGCTAGAACTCGGGGCATTTAGGGCTAACGGGGGAAAAAAGATAACAGGGCACTAATTGTTTTGAGGGGGGGGGTTTCGTTCCCAACTTTTGCATTTTAATAAGGCAACCCAAAAAGTGTGCCAAAAATATAGATACGTGGGGTACCCCAAGGGTGGCTTACAACCTATTAGTGACACCCATACTATTAGTTTAGGGGGGGCTCCCCGGGCATTTTCTAAGTGTGTTTTTTTTCATCTTGCTCAAACTATTATGTGGCCACAGAAGCCCAGTGTTGCTGTTGCTGACTTTTAGTAATGTCCAACAAATAATGGCTCAATGGAGGCCACCAAAATACCTCTTATAGTTTGTTACAAGGTACAGAAAGGGAAAAAAAATCCTTTAAAAATTAACCTTAAAAATTAAAATTTCTCAAAAAAATGGGACTCCCTAGGATTGAACATTTGGTAATTTGGGGAATACCACACAAATGGTGCATTTAAAAACTGGGCCACTAAAAGGGGATAAAATATACACATACAAAAAAAAGGTAATATGTTTGTTTAAAAACTATAAAAATGACATTACCTGCTTAGTTGATGGCCTGTGAAATTTTCGGGATGTAAACTATCGGTATGTATCGGGATGAAAAGTTAAATTTATATGTATCTTCCAAAAAAAAATGGGGGAACAATTTTCCCCCCCTGGAGAGAGTCTGTTTGCCCAAGGTTTTTTTAGTGGGTTTAAGGGTTCCCGAAATGCAGGGTTATTTTCTGCCTTCCCGGGGTTTCCCCTGAAGGGTTGGGGGCCAAAATCTTTAGCTAAAAAAACCTTGCAAACAGGGCACAAAACTCTCTCTTAGGAGGGGGGGGAATTTTCCAAAAATTTTTGGAAAAAATTGGGAAAATTGGGGATATACCGATAATCACTGCCATCTTCTGAGCAGATAATCTGGCAATGTTATAGTATCTGACATACATACTTACCTTTCTATATACAAATCCCCCGGGCCCCTTTTTTTTAAAGGTTTCACCCTGTAGGGAAGGGGGGGACCCCCTTTTGCCTTCCGGGAAATTCCTCAATTCTTGTGGATAGATTTCCCAAGGTGTTGCCCAAGTTTCTCAATTGGTACCCGGGGGCCCCAAAGGGGTGCCAAGAAAATATTCCCCCCCCACCAAAGCACCAACCCCCCACCAAACCCTTAAACCCTTGATTTAAAGGGAGGATGGGTCCATGCTTTCTTGTTTTGACGGGCCCAAAAACTGACCCCCCACCATCCGAAAGTTGCAGCAAAAATCGAGACTCATCAAAACCAGGCAACTTTTTTTTTCCCAAACTTTACTGTCCAATTTTTTGATGGCTTGGGCAAATTGGACCTCAGTTTCCCGGTTTTTACTGAAAGGGGTTGGACCCCCGGGGTTGGGCTTCTCTGCGTAGCCCATTTTTCCCCAAAAATTTGCCCCTACTGTCCTTTTAATTTGCCTTTTGCCTTTCCTTTTGGGGTAAAAGGGGGGCCCATTTTTAGTCACTTTTTTGCCCTTTTTATCAGCTCGAACCATCTTTCCCCTTCTCCCTTTTACCTCTGGCAACAACAAGGGATTTTCCCCCCCCAAAAGGCTTCCGCTCATGGGTGTTTTTTTTTTTTTTTTTGGAAACCATTCTCTGAAAACCCCTAGAGAGGTTTGCGTGAAAATCCCAGGAATAACATTTTCTGAAATACTCAGACCAGCCCTTCTGCACCAACAACCATGCCCGTTCAAAGGCACTCAAATCACCTTTCTTCCCCATACTGAGCTGGGTTTGAACTGCAGGAGTTTTCTTGACCATGTCACATCCCAAAATGCACTGAGTTGCCGCCATTTTTGGGCGTTTAAAAATTTAAGTTTTAAGAGCAGTTGGCAGGTTCCAAAAAGGGGCCCGGTGAGTGTAAGTTTTTTTTTATGTCTGTATGGGTCAGTTTTTCCTGAGCACCACATGCTATTTAAAAATTGGCCGAAAGCACCTTGTCTGCACATAACCCTTTTTTGTTACGAGCCTTTAAAAAAAAAGAATTGGGGTTTTTTTTATGATTTCACCTTTTTTAAAAATTTTTATACTACTCTATACAATTTTCCTCGTTCTTGCATATTTTCCCCCCAAAAACCTTTTCCTCGAGGGTCTAATGAGTGGGAAGAACCCAAACATGTTTAACCTTTTTTGGGTTTTAGGGGTATTAGGGTGTGTTTTGTTTCCTTAGGGTTTGGTTCCGGGGGAGGAAAGGCCTTTTCTGCGCCCCCCCTGTAAAACACTTAGGGCACCCTATTTTCGTAGTCCCCCCTTGGGCTCTACGGAGAGAAAACTTTGTGCGAGTGTCCTTTTTCCATCTTATTTGGTGCCTGGAATCAATGGAATATATTGTCAGCATAAGTTTTAATTTTTTGTAATTTTTATTTTTGAGTAATTATTAAAGGTTAAGTTTTAGGATTTTCTTCCCTTTCTGTATCTTGCAGTGAGTTTTAGTACAACATTGTCTGTTTTTTGTGTATTTTTTCTTTACGCTTGCGTTGTTGAGCATTGTGGTAGAGCTCCATCATTGACTGATCACATGAAGACCATTATGCTATAAGATATTACAAGAAGCAGCTCTTCAGAGATAACAGGGAGGGTTTTCTTATATAGCTGGGGGTGCTATGTCAGCTCCTTCTGCATCTAAGCTCAAATCTATATATAGATTCTTATTCCATCAAAGTTAGAAAATGAGTTTTGGAAGATTCTCTTTTAAGGAAATAAAAAATATAGATATAGTGCAAATTTAGAGTATAAGTATAAGCATCCTTAGTATCAATTATTCTGGCAATTATTAGTCTTATTGGTAAGATAAAACTATATGAAACAAGTACAAGATTCATAAATTGACTTGATTATCTTTCATCTTTAAGACCAACACGTGCCATGAACAGTAAATATTTTTAGGCACTGACCCACAAAGGTACCCAGGGCATGCAACGCCCCCTAAAATTTGGAACGGTACATTTTCTGCCATAACTATGGTGGAAGAATGTACATGGCCAAGTTTTTTGAATAAAGGTGGATTTGAAATCCTACCGTCAAAATAGTCTACAACTCCGATTTTCTATTGAAGTCTGTGGGGATGGTTTCCAGTCGGTCTTCAGATGGTTTCGAAAGATGGTTTCGTCTAGTTCATTAGGAATTGCTTTTAAAGAGAACCTGTCGCATAGTTTATGCCCCCATTGCTGAGGACAGCACAAGCCAGTGTCAGACCTGCTGTTTCCAGCGCTATGTCCCTTGTTCTGTAAGATGTTGTAGTTTAGAGTATTTAATGTTGAAATCTGCAGTTTTCAGCCAGAAAAGAGTCATATAAAGAGTCAGTTTTTTCAAACCCCGCCCACCTGATGCTAGCCCCGCCCACCTCAAATGATAAACCTATTACTTTGAATAGGTAGAAATGTGAAAAACTGTCAGTGGGTGGGGCTAGCCTTTGGTGGGCGGGGATAACACCTGCTCATGAATAAGATTTGAGCATTAAATGTTCTAAAACTCCAGCATCTTACAGAATAAGGGACACAGCGCTGGGAGCAGCAGGTCTGACACTGGCTTGTGCTGTCCTCAGCAATGGGGGCATAAACTATGACAGGTTCCCTTTAAGTACACTGTAGTGCCAGTAATTTTTTTCAGCTCATTCACTTCTGTCTAGGTTTGATGTTAATTGATTTTAAATAAAACCAGTTATTCTTGATATATTTACCATCGTGTATAAATGCGGACTATGATGCATACACTTAAGATACATTAACATTGTCAAGTTTTACCGTAAAAATTTTGTCGATTTCAGAGAGCATCTTTTGAATGTTTCCCATCTGCAATTCAAATGCCTTTACAGCTACTTATAGATACTTACACTAACCCGTACGTACTGTATCTTCATGTCCTAGTAATTGTTGCAAACTGTTGGTTAAAATAAAGTCGTCATTTTATTATGACCACTTCCTCCTTTTGACATTGGAAGCACATAGCTGTATGAATGAAATCACATGTCATGAGGTGGCTTGGTGGGTATATAAAGTGTGCAATAGGCTGTCTGCACATATATCCTTCGTTGCTGTCTTTTTTTCTGTAGTAAAAATGCATTGTGAGTGGACAAATGGCACCATTTAGAATAAACAAAGTAGAAACTGTGGGGCAACACAGGCCATTGATGTGAAATGTGAACGTCAACTGTGGAGGTGTGATCGGATGGATCAATATACTACACTAGAAAGGGCATCACCAAAATGAACCGGGGGCTACGAGATGTGTATAGAACAGAGGTTCCCAACCCTAGTCCTCAAGGCACACCAACAGGTCATGTTTTCTGGCTTTCCTTAGCATTGCACAGGTGAAGTCATTATTGTCAGTGCATTCTGTGGGAGATCCTGAAAACATGACCTGTTGGTGTGCCTTGAGGACTGGAGTTGGGGAACACTGGTATAGAACAACAGCTCCAAAGCAGACAGATGGTCATTGCACTTCTGCTAATGCCGTTGCATCGGCAGAAAAAAATTTCAACTTGATCGACATATATATTTTTTTTAATCGACAAACTTTATTGGCATAATTTTCAGGTGTACAAACAGACATTGCAAGTTCCTACGGCCACATGACTGTAGGCAGTACCAAAATAACAGAACAGTGTGTCATAACAGTAGTACAGTTGTACACCATGTACATACAATCAGGACCTACTAATGCAATGAAAATATTAAGAGAATTTAAAGTAATACAAGTCAACAAAGAATACTGAAAAAAACCTAAAACATGCAGGAAACCCATAAAATACCATCCATTGTATCAAAAAAAGTAATAGATTTGGTATTCTTGGTATGTCTAAGGGGTGGACTGAGAAAACAGAAAAGCTTATGCAGAGAATTAGTCAGTCCGAGGGTTGGCTTCATAGTCCGGGATCCGAATAGTAAGAAACCATGAGTTACAGCGAGGGTCGCGAAGAAACACCCTGGGGAGCTGTCAAGTACCGTTCAACTATTTTAAGGATAGGTACTTTTTTTTATGTAGGGTTGGGCCCTTGTACTTTCTGTAGCACTCACCCCCCACCCCAAATCTTGTCAAACTTACTCACAATTTTCGGTGGCAAACAAATTCCTGATGTGGTAAAGCGCTGTTAATTACCCCCTTCCATTCTAAAAGGAAGGGGGCCTAGAGGCCACCCAGGCCCTAGCAAGGCCCCTTTCTGGAAAAGAAAAGTACCTCCCACAAAAAATACGGTAGGTGATTATAAGCTATGGGGTTCTAGTCCGAATAAACACCAAAGGGGTAAACGGAAGGGGCCACCCATTGCATCATTTAAAAACCGGGACACCTGAGCCCAAAACCCAAAAAGCCCCCGGGGGACGGGACAAGGGAGGGAAGAAGGCCCCGGGAAAACCAAGTGACACTTTGGACATTTCACATAGCCGTCCCAAATTTATTGAGCCTAGAATAGGTAATATGACCTATGAAGGATAAAGAGTTGTGTCAATCTATTTGATCGACATATTTGATGTATGAATCCTCCCTACACGCCCCCAGTACTGGGGGAGCTTCGCAGGCTCCGATACGTGACAACCCCCAGACCTTATAGCGTCACTCCGGCCCCCCATTTCCTCCCCCTCCCCTCCTGTTTTTCCCCCTTTGTAGTTGTAAGCCTCGCGGGGGGCCTTCTCCCTCTTCATCCCAATTTGTCATTACCCTTATACTGACTTTTTGACTTATGTAATGTATGTAACCCCTCGAATGCAGCGCCTGGAATCAATGGCGTTTTTTAAAAATAAAAAATAATAATAATAATAATAATAATTTAGCTGCTGTCCCTCTGACACAGCGTCACTGGATATTAGTAGGGTCAAAATTTGTGACTAACAATTTATTTTTGATAAATTATAAAAGGATCTATCATGATTGGTCTTGACCCCTGCAGTCATTCCACTTTGCACAAGCAAAATATTAATAATAATAAAAATTGTTTTTTTTATGTGCCCTTTTCTTTACTGTGAGGATGATAGTTTCCCGGTTTAATTTTTATTTACTAGCTAAAGATTTATTGCTATGGGTTTTAAATCCCTACTTTCCCCTCACAGCTGTTGGTTGGGTAGAGATGCAGAACAGATTTTGCTCCTCTGTTAGCATGTTTGCTGTCAATTAGACTTTCCATGTTTATGGTATGAACATTTACTGATTTATGGCATGCAGCTTGGCTTACAGGTGAGATGATATCCTACTCTGACATTAATAATCTAGTTACATAGGAAAAACAAAAAAAGGGGGGTAAACACTCCGTGGGCAATATATTTTTTTAGCATTTTGTTCCTTTTGTACAAATATGTATCATACTGGATGAAACTACCCCTTAAAAAGGCTTGGGGATAGACAGCAGTGTTAAATTTAGTGATTAATGCCAGGCAGCTGCTGTCAAGACAAATTAAGTCCTGGGTTACAGAAAAAAGGTATAACCACTCAAAAACTTAGTTTTATCTGTATACAAATCACTGGGAAGGCCACATATGGAATATTTTATATAGTTTTAGGCACCAGCCTATTAAAGGGAAATAGCTGAGCTGTAGCGGGTGCAGAGGAGAGTGACCAAGTTGATTAGGGGAATGGGCGAATGGCAGTATCAAGGCAGGCTATTAAACTTGGGGCTGGGACTAAAAACAAGGTTTTTGGAAAATTTTATGGACTTTTTTTTTAGTGCAACCAAGAAAATCTTGAAATTTTAATTGGTCTTGGATCATTTAAATTTTTGCCATATTTGGGGTAAATTAATTTGGGGTAAATTAAATGTCTAAATTTGTGAATGGACAGTACAGAAATTTCTTGTGTGATCTGTTTACAACTTGGCCTATTACCTTGACAAGGGGCATCCTCTACATCTAGAGGAATGAAGATTTCACCATCATATAAGGGAATTCTTTACTGTAAAAG
Source organism: Phyllomedusa bahiana (assembly GCA_025379985.1). Lineage (NCBI taxonomy): Eukaryota > Metazoa > Chordata > Amphibia > Anura > Hylidae > Phyllomedusa > Phyllomedusa bahiana. The sequence goes on along the minus strand of JAODAL010003806.1, from coordinate 155,351 downwards.
CGGTGAGAACATTGGAACTTGTTGCCACAAAATGTTGTGGTGGTGGAATCATGGAAGAAGTTCAAGGAGGGTTTTGATGCCTTTCTTAAAATATATACAGGCAGCCCTCGATTGTTTTTGGGGACTTACATTGCCCCCTGTTACAAAAGGGGACTTATGGGGCTGCTGGCATTGTTGTGCCACATTTCACAGCAATGTGCTGTGGAACGTAACTTCCAGCATGCCCACAGCACACGGAGGTAAAAATGAGGTAAAAAATCTTCTCAAAAGGGCCAGAAACAAAAAAAAAAATGTGAAACCTTCCTACACTACCCAAAAACAAAAAACCTTTTGTGCTGGAGTTACATTTAAAAATTTATACCTGTTCTGACTTATTTAAACTTCAATTTTAAAAACAGCCTACAGCCCTTCCCTTTCGTAACCCGGGGACAGCCCTGTATATGAGGTTTGTTTTAGATTTTGGAAAAGAGGTGTTGCTCCAGGGATTTAATTTGATTGCCTTTGCATCTAACGGAGTGCGGTTGAATATTTTCAACTAATTTGATTGCCAAATTAGGAGTCAGGAAAATTGTCATTTACCTCGTAGAGGTTCTTCTAGATCAACACAGTAGGGTTAAAGGTTGGACTCGATGAACTTGGATCTTTTTCCACCCTTATCTACTATACTTCTGTGTTGGGTTTCTTTAAAACTTCTTTTTAATGATATGGTTAAACGACTAAAGAATATTAAGGGAAATTTAAACCCTACCCGCCCCACCCTTTGGGGGTTTTTTTTATTATCGAATACAAATTTAAAAAATCTTTCATTTTTCAGCTAAGCCTGTATGCGTAATACACAACCAGGGTGCTGAATTTAGTTATCACTTTTTGAACAAGGTGCTAAAATAAACTGTGGATTTTTTAATTTTTGATAGCGCAATCCAACTGAAAATGTATGGTACAAATTAGAAAACAAATTGGTCCAACACACGGCACCATCCTGCAGAACTGATCAGTCAACCACACGTAGAGAACGTTGTAAATAGCTTGATATAGAATATTGTCTATCATTAGTGAGTCCGTGCCTTCTGGTCATCATAGAAAGAAGCAACAGAATAATGATTTGGATTTTTTATATGCTTAATGTGGAAAATTATAAGTCATTAATTAAAATAATTAACTTTTTTTTGTGGTATGTATCAGGAAGCCAGAACTTCCAGCTAATAAAGGGGTTGTCAGGAGATAAAATTTATTTTCCACCCACTTTATGCAATGATTAGCTGAGTTGCATTTCCTGCATGTGGAGATGGGACCAGAAACCAATGTTCAACTGGGACCAGATAAGTGTCGGACCAGTGGTGACGGATCAGGGAGATGACTAACGCTTTGTTGGTTTATTTTTTTTTTTTTTAACTATTTAGTTATATGTTAATAATATTTTTCAATAAAAAATTATATCTCCAGACAACCCCTTTAAATGAACATTGTTTGGTGTCTTGTCTGTGATACTAGTGCATCTCAAAAAATTAGAATATCATTGAAAATTAAAGGGGTTCTCTAGGTCTATCTTTTTATTCGTTATAGGGCTCACGAATGTATTGTATTAAAGGGGTTTTGCCACGTGGGAAGCTTGCAAATGAAATAACAAACATTTTCACCATTCATTATTATTAAAAATTCTGCACCATTTTTGTTTTAGCTGCTCCTTTAGTGATCCATTGTTTAAAGCTCATCTCCAGGGGATACGACCAGGGCTGAGTGCTTTTCAGTCCTTGTCGACCAGCTACTGAGTGTTCAAACCCCAGGTGCTGTCACTCTACTCCCGTCCTCTGTACTCCTTAATAATTAGTCAAACAGTGCAAATAAATTTTAAAAAAAACTCTATGTGGTTTGTGCATTGATAAAGAGAAAAATCCCCCACAGATTCGGTTCCTGCAGGAATTTAATCCTAGGACCCTTGTGCCAAGAGGCAAAAACTTTACCTCTCAGCTGCTCACAATGCTTTACATAAACAGACCTTTCTTTGACTACAGAGAGAAAAGGCCTGGTGATGTCATCCTGTGGGTCACATGATATGCAATTCAAACAAATCACACACGCCCACTTATGAGCACAGAGAGCTGAAGAGCTGGAAACAGGAGGTATGAAATGAGATCGTGGCAAAACCCCTTTAAGCCTTGTAATTCATACTGTAAAAATTAGACTCTTAACCATCTCCATAGACCGCAATAGAAAATCTGATTCATCTCAGATTTTCAGAGGTTGGATTTTAGAACTGAAATCCGCTAAAAAATGTAGTACATGGTCTATAATCCATCGGAAAACTGCGGATTATAGTACTGTTCAATGTGGGCCGGCCGAAAACTGACCGTAGAAAACATGACAAAAAACTATTACTCATGCCGTTTAGGCGCAGGCTTAAAGGGGTTGTCTTACTAGACTGATTCATCAGACCTCAGTCCTGTTTTCTTGGTGTCACTTTGAATTCGGGGGCGTGTTTACTGGCTTCCACTAGGCTGCAGTATAAGCCAGGTCTGTAGCCATAGCAACCAGTGCTGGCAGCCTATCAGGGGAGATCAAACAGGTCTGTAGCCATAGCAACCTGAGGAGCTGATACATCCCATACAAGGGGATATCTCAGAATAGGTAGGACACTGTTAATGGACATATATTGCAAAGTGACTTGTTTTTGCAAGATCTTTAACATAAAAAGCAATCCTTGTAGTGAGACAACCCCTTTAAGTGTGGTTATATTATATTTTTTGTTATATTACTGTGTTCACTAGATTCAAGGATATACATAGATGTGGTTAGGTGACTTTGACTAAGCTCACTGCATTTTAGCAAATATATGTATTGGTCATAACTTCTCCATCTTAATGCACATAATGCAGCCTATTTGAAACATCCGGCCACACAATAAATGTAATTTGCATGCTACAGTTATGGATCTCAAGAGCCCTTTTCTTGGTTATGTGCTCTGAATTAAATCAGCTTCTTAACACTTACTGAGAATGTGCCAGAAAGCTGATTTGGTTGGTTGCCATGGTTAGGTATTCTGCTTCCTGATCTCCCGAGAGCTTCCTTGCTGTGAACGGTGAATGTTTCCTAGTTATCACTGTAACAAGCTGTAGTTAGCTCCATTTTTTTGTGGCGATAGTCTCCCTTTTTTTTTTTAGCTTGCCCTCTACAGTCTATTATTTCTTGTACCAATGCGCTTCTACTCTGTCCAATTGATCACATTAGGGGTAGTCATGGCCCTCATTATCCTTTCTAACCGCACTTTTTTTAAACTAAAAAATACTTAAAAGGGAATTTTGTATTAAAAATGCATTGTATAACTCACAATTTTTATGTTAAACCTTTTTTTTTTGGGAAATTTTTTGGGTTTTGTTTTTTATTTTCCCGATACTTTCGTATTTTTTTTTAATTCTTAAGTCCTGCAGTTTTCACTTTGGCCACTAAGCCTAATAATCATCTGACACTTCCTGTTCTGTTTAGAGAGCGTTTTAGCAGTGTGCTTATTATCAGTAAAAGCAGGATCAAGCTGAAAGGAGACACCATTGTGTATAGATAACGCAGAATCCACCAGTCACAAGAGGAGATGTCACAGCTCCCCCCTCTCCTCTCCCTTCACCATGCTAGTAACGGGTTGGACCCCCTTTTGCCTTCAGAACTGCCTCAATTCTTCGTGGCATAGATTCCACAAGGTGTTGCAACGATGCTCAATTGGTACCAAGGGGCCCAAAGAGTGCCAAGAAAAATATTCCCACACCATGACACACCACCACCACAGCCTGAAACCGTTGATACAAGGCAGGATGGATCCTTGCTTTCATGTTGTTGACGCCAAATTCTGACCCTACCATCCGAATGTCGCAGCAGAAATCGAGACTCATCAGACCAGGCAACGTTTTTCCAATCTTCTACTGTCCAATTTCGATGAGCTTGGGCAAATTGTGGAGCCTCAGTTTCCTGTTCTTAGCTGAAAGGAGTGGCACCCGGTGTGGTCTTCTGCTGCTGTAGCCCATCTGCCATCAAAGTTCGCCGTACTGTGCGTTCAGAGATGCTCTTCTGCCTACCTTGGTTGTAACGGGTGGCTATTTGAGTCACTGTTGCCTTTCTATCAGCTCGAACCAGTCTGCCCATTCTCCTTTGACCTCTGGCATCAACAAGGCATTTCCGCCCATAGGACTGCCGCTCACTGGATGTTTTTTTCTTTTTCGGCCCATTCTCTGTAAACCCTAGAGATGGTTGTGCGTGAAAAACCCCAGGAGATCAGCAGTTTTTGAATACTCAGACCACCCTTCTGGCACCAACAACCATGCCACGTTCAAAAGGCACTCAAATCACCTTTCTTCCCCATACTGATGTTCGGTTTGAACTGCAGCAGATTGTCTTGACCTGTTAACATGCCTAATGCACTGAGTTGCCGCCATGTGATTGGCTGATTAGAAATTAAGTGTTAACGAGCAGTTGGACAGGTGTACCTAATAAAGTGGCCGGTGAGTGTATAGCCGGCCGAATTGAGAAATCTACAATCAGGAAATAAAAACGACTGAGAGGAAAAGAATATGGATCAGGGTCTTGATTTAATAAGTATAAAAAAATTTGTGACAGATTCCCTTTAACATTGAAATTGTAACGCCAAGAAGGAAAAGATTTAGAATTATAGAGGTCCCAGGATTGATAGACATGTTAATTATATTAAAGGCATGGAAACAAAATATTCCAAACATTTTGATTTATTCAGTATTTCGTATGAGTGCCACGCAGCATGCTATCAGTGAGGTTATTAATGGTTGTTAGGCCACGCAGAAAGCACTTGGGCACAAAAGTCAACAAGATTAGCTGCTGGCTGCTACCTGCGCAATTGCTGACCAATGATATCCCAAGTGTGCTCAATGGGAGACAAGTTTGGAGAAGCTGCAATCCATAGTAGCATGTTTAGGCTACGTAGGTTGCCCACACTAGCACAAACAACATATAGCATGGCGTTGTCCTGTTTAAAACTGCTCCTGGGACACTTTGGAGAAGTGGTCATATCACTGGTTTCCTGATCAAATCACTATTATGTTGGGCTGTTAGTGTATCTGAAATAAAGACGAGAGGGGTTCAGCTCCGCACATTATGCCACTCTACGTCATGATCTCAGGAGTAGAACCCATCTAACATTCCCTTGGGAAGACCCCTTCATGGAGTTGCCCACAAGGTCTATATACCAATCTCCAGCTATCATTACACCCGAGACTAAAGCAGGACTCCTCGCTGAATAGGAAAGACCTCCACTCCAGCCCCCATAACTGTCTTGCTGTGCCCCCGGGCTTTCTGTTTAAGAAGCCAGCGATTATGGCAGACTGTGATCGCTGCCTCTGTCATCCTGAAGTAGAAGAGTGAAGAAATCAGGAGATACCTTTTTGAGGCTAACTGAGTATATTTGATGGTGAGCTTTCGGGAGTACTAGCTCTCTTCTTCAGACATGATGTTAGCCATGTAACATAAATGTCTAAAGAAGGGAGTAGTACTCTCGAAGCTCACCATCAAATATACTCAGCTCAAAAAGGTATCGCCGATTTTTTTCACTCTTCTACTACTTTCTATGGCTAACACGGTACACCATTATACTTCTGTCATACTTATAATGTATTAGCATATATGAATATGCTACTACATTACTTAATGTAAAAAAAAATCCTGTTATGGGATTTCAAAAAAGTAAAAAACATAAAAAAAATTTAAAAAAATTAAATTAAAATAAATATTTAATAAAAAATAATTGTGCATACATTACACACACACAAAAAAAAACTACACATATTAGGTATTCACACGACCGTAATAAACCTGGAGAATTAATTACCAAAATTATTAAGTGTTAAATGTTAATGGTGTAAAAAAAAAATTAAAAAACAAAACAAAAAAAAATTCTGCAATAATTTAGTGAACTTAAACTATTCCCCTAAAAAGTACAACTTGTCCCAAATTAAACATGGCCTCGTACAACTGCTTCACTGAAAAAAAGTAAAAAAGTAGAAATGAAAAAATGTGCTGGTCATTAAGTATTTTTCAGGCGTTCGGCTTAAGGGGTTAAAGAGATAAGAAAGACCGGCGAGTGCTGCTTTCCTTCTTATTATAAATATTCGATGTGGTGACAACTTTGCCTTCAATCTGGCTTTTCTAATCATGGATTGGAGCTAGGTGCTTGAAAATGTGGTTGTTTGCAGATCTAAACTTCTACTGAAAAACTGCATACAAAATATGGGACATTACTTATTCAAAAAACACAACAATTTTTATGGGCCATATTCACAGCTCAATGGCTGGAGTAGACTGAACCCAGCAGCAGGCAGCTCTGGCCTATATGCTATCTGGGAAAAATTAACAGGTGCAGCTAATTACTGAGCAACAGCTCACACACCCCATTGCTAGTGGAACAATTAGATGAGAAAAAACTGCATATTAACTTAATACCTGTTCACACCAGCATGCAGAAAAGCCAAAGTATAATGCATGGGGAGATTGCACAAATGCAAAAATACCAATAAAACAACCACTCGCACACTCTCAATGCATGAGGGGGGTGGTTGCTGGTACTACAATTGCATATAAATAAGGCAATGCAGAAGAGTGATATAAATACAGATACGTGTGGTGCACCATGCTGACTTATAACCTATTAGTGACACCCATACTATTACATTAGGTGGGCTGCCCAGCACTTTCTAGGTGTCTAACACAAAACACAGGCACCCTCCGCTCCACAGTATTCTTGAGCAGATAAAAAATATGACATACTGGAAAAATGTTAAATAGGACACTTCTACTACCTCCTCGATTTGTGTAACCTTACGGCTTGTCCGTCTTTTGTGGCAATTTCGATGTTGAGTAGTGTATATACCTTATATACTTATATACCTTACACCTTTCTTGTACATAGTTAAACAGAGCTGACTTCAAAGAAGTGTAAATCGGTATTATCTATGGTGTGTGTTTTATAGGATAATTTTAGTTTTTATTTAACATCTTAAGTCAAGCTCTGGTGTTAAACTTCTTTCAAGAATATCAGTGAATTACAGTTCTGCTAATACAGACTTATTATTACCAGAAACAAAAGCATTGGACTAATCTTCAGTGCTTTTATCTTATAACTTCTATAAAAGAACAAATACAGCTCCCTGAAAAATATTAATTCTGTTGCCCTCTAACAAAGTCAAATAAACACAAAACCAAAAGGAACCGCTCAATATGTATTTTATCAAAGTAAAGAAAATTGTATTACAAAAGAAAATTGAGCAAAAACTAAATCACACATTATGATGTAACTAAAGGGATTGAAAATCACATTACAAAATAATACACCCTGGACACATACTTAAATATGATACTCTCTCCAAAATACCAAAATAAAGGTTACAGTAACCTACATACAACAGAGAGATCTAAGGAAAGATGATGCAGAATTATTAAATGGGGAACAATAGTATTTATTAAAAAGGACATGTCAGAAGATGTCATAGGTCTTCTTTAAGGGGGTGTTCCAGCCCTTTACATTGCTCATTGGTCCATCGGGGTATGAGTGAAAATAGAAGCTATTACTCATACTCCCCTCCTGGACACTCCTGTTCACTCCCGGTGTGTTCAACCAGAAAGTAAGCAGTGACAGGTGCGTCCACATCGTCACATGCATTGTAATTGGCTGCAGCTGTCACTGCTTTAGCGAGGATGAACGTGTCGGTAGTGAATGAGAGCGTCCAAGAGGTAAGTATGAGTCTTAACTTATCTTTTTACTCATAAAAACATGCAAAGTTAGGGCCTGGAAAACCCCTTTAAGGGTATGTTCACATGGCTTATTTAGCCGCATATTTCGGCACACATTTTGCCGCGTATTGCACATTATACATGCTGAAATGCGTGCCGCAGTTATGGTAATTCATAGCTATGGATTACGCGTCATCTCACCGCACGTAATCCATCGTATTGTATGTGTGGGGGGAGAATTGACATGTCAATTGTTAGCGGCGATTACGCTCCGCTGACAATGCATTTCTATGGGGCCGCACCCCACCCCCACCCCCCCCCCCCCCGTGCTTTGGAATTCCGCACTGATCAGCGCGTGGTTCCAAATCAACCGGCGTATTGCGGCGTGTACTATACGCACTGCAATAAGCCGTGTGAACATAGCCTAATAGTATATGAAGACATACAGAGTCCCTTGGGCTATGGAGCTGTGGGTACTCTCTTTGTTGCTGTATATTGTCTCTGTACAGTGCCATAGTACAGACGATAGCTCTTGAAATACACCATCTAACGGAGCATTCCACAATTTTTTTTTTGAATTCTGTGTAAAATGCGAGGCATGCAAAAGGGCACCATAGACTTCTATATATGACGCACAACTTGGAGCCCTGGTGGTCATGTCTGTTTTGACGCTGACATTTGAAACTAAGACTCCCAACACATAAAATGTAGGCGGAGCTTTGGATAGGTTATTTCATTGTCTTCAGAAATTAAATTGTGTTTGCAAACACCAAAAGCAGTAAATTTGTGTCAATTTTGGTATCAACAAAACCAAAAATATTAATCAAGCTACTTGTATGTAGTCAGCACCAATATGTGAAGCTGCAATTCAGTCTGTCATTTCCAGCTGGAAGCTATTTCTTTTCATTCTTTACAATCACTTGGCACTTCATACATGTGGAGGTCTCATTCCAGGAGTGTAACACTAGATCGGTGGTCAGGAATAATGTCTTTTGTCTGTTTATGGTCTTAACATCCTAAGTCAAATCGATACAGTAGCGCTTGCTGCAAAGAGTCTTCTCTATGTCTTCCATGGCTTGATTATATAGCACTGTAGAGATGTAATCTGTCTCCATAGCTGCAGTAGCTTCATATGCTTTGCATGAAAAATACAGATGGCACGGTAAGTAGCATTGCAAATTGAGCTGTTGCTCATCCAAAAATCACCCAGCTGGAGATTTTCTCTGAAGAATTTACCATATAATTGTCTGAATACATAAAACCTGGATGCTTGTGAAGAATGTGAAGAAAATTTGAATTTGGACTTCTGGCGATCAATGACCTTTTATGTTCTCAACTGTGAAATTGCAATTTATTATTTTGTAATTATCATGTAGGACATTTGCTTTTCTGCAAAGTGCTTGTAGACCGCAGTGAGGCTCTGAAATAGTGTTTTTGTCAAAGTTTTTTGTAGAATCCATAGCCGCCGGGAAACCGATTTCTTTGCATATTTACAATATATTCATTAATATTAGATTGCCTGGAATGTACAAAACACTGGGTAAAGCAGAATAGAATGCTTAAATGTTGCTTGAGTACAAATGCCGTTGTGTAAGGTCATATATCCGTTTATTCATGAATGTGCACAGATTTTAACTTGCATAAAAAAATGACTATGATTGTGAAAGAAAACAGCCTTCCGGGTATTTTTTGTTGCCCTGCTTTCTTTAAGACTTAAAGTGGTTGTATCATCTCAAAGTTTCATAGGATGCATGAATGAAATAATGCTGCTTTGCTCTGTCACTTCCTGGTCAAGCTGTCTGTAATTAGCATATGAGCTCCCTGTATTCAGACTCCTCTGTTTATTATGTTTATTAGTCTAGATTAAATAAATTACCTTCTCTGAGGTCTGAAGAAGCTGCTGAGCTATTGTAAACAGTAGAGTAATTACTGTCTTTTGTCTGAAAGATCAGATAACACACAAGCTTTCACTGCCTGCAGTGACCTGTGTGATGACATCACTCCCTACTATCAGATAGAACAAATAGTAGGGGGGGGATGTACACAGGTCGGTCACTTAGGGAAACAGAGAGAGAACAGAAGGTAATAAAATCACTTGTAGCTACTTAACAAAAAAAGATGAACAACGCAATATATTTGGAAATTATCTTCATTTAGTGTTCCCTACATTTTGAAAGTTATTCTTTGTAGCGAGACAACCCCTTCAAAAGGGTGAAAATAGCACAAATCTTATGTGAATGAAGGCTCACCTTCAGATCTTCTGGCTTCACCGTAGTTCCAAAGTCCCGTGTAAATACTCACGAAGCAAGGCTCGGACGTACTGCAGCTCCACAGTCTAACGCACAACTCCCGGTGTATTAACCTGCTCTTCACTCATCAGAGCTATGCGCATGGCAGGAAACACCCAAGTCCGGCACTGAAAGCTTCAAGTGAGTAGACTTTATTGAATTCTATATAAGCAGCAGTACAAACATGTTAAAACGCTGGCACGGAGCCAATGCGTTTCGGGCTACATATGCCCTTGTTCTGATGAGCGAAGAGCAGGTTAATACACCGGGAGTTGTGCCTTTAAAGGGGTGTTAAAACTTTGAGATTCTCGGTTCACATATTTTGATCAAAAGATGTTTAAGCTGCCCACGACTTTCAACGTGATCTCAAATAGGGCAGTCCTACACTATCTTTTACCTCTCAATAGAGCCACATTCAGGCCTCTCACTGGGTCCACCGACCTCCTTTATCCAGAGAGAAATAAATATAAAAACACCCCACCCGCAAGCTGCACTTCTTATGATAGCCTGTGAGTGTGGGCAGGTGCAGAAAATCAAAATGGAGGCACACTTTCCTCCCCATATAGGTTAAAATCAATATATACCAAATATAACGTATGGTTCTGCACAAAAAACACTTCTGAAAAAACATATGCAAACCTTGGTGTGCAGGTTGGGTGTTTTTATATTTTTTTTCTCTCTGGATAAAGGAGGTCGGTGGACCCAGTGAGAGGCCTGAATGTGGCTCTATTGAGAGGTAAAAGATAGTGTAGGACTGCCCTATTTGAGATCACGTTGAAAGTCGTGGGCAGCTTAAACATCTTTTGATTTAAAGTGGTGTTCTCACCAAGCTGTTTCATAGAGCCTGTTCTTCACAGCCTGCTCTAGGCTCTCACTTCCTAATTAGGTTGTGGTGGTTCTTCTTCAGTGATTGGCATATTAGCTCTGCTCTTCCTAGCTGAGCCTATTACAGTGACATAAGTGCTGGAGGTTTCTAAGCTGGAGTGCACAAGACTACAGAGCTCTAAAGTTAGTAACATAAATAAACAAGCTTCTGTGCTAGTTAACACACAGCAGGGAGTGACACCACCATGTTTAGACAGGGCTGCTAGTGTAGCGAGAGCAGAGAGAGGTGGTCGGTAACCTAGGGAAGCTTGTGTACACAAGATAAGATCGGCTTTATCTCGTAAAGCAACATCAGAACAGCAATGTATTTGATGATAATCTTTCTTTACCTTTGCCTACATGTATAAAGCTAATCATTATGATGAAAATACCCCTTTACCGTTTATACACTTTGTGCTGGATTAAACAAATGTTCATCATCATCTGCATCCACTTACATCTTGTTGATGGTGATAGATGCTATTTAGTATGTTTGATGTTGTCTTATCATATAAACTTAATCAAAATTCAACTTCCAAATCATCTCTGTGTTTCTGTAAATTGGGTGTTCAGCTCCTGATGCCATTATCCCACAGATTTAAAGTTCTTATAATAAAGAAGGTATGTGGCGTCTGGAGATTGAAACTTTTATCTCCAGATGGAGGGAACGTCCCTTTCTCTTTTAAGGGGGTTTTACATGGTTCTCATCATTCTTTTTGTAGGGCCATTTATATACTAAGAAAAACTCACAGAAAAAAGAGATAACAATAGGAATATAGAAAACCGTCTCACAGAAAAGAAAATTCCTAAAACATTAATCTTTAATAGATATACATTAAAATATTTATCCTATTATAAATAATGGCCTCACACATACAGCCACTGTCCAAAATTAGTACCCGGTGTATATTAATGCCTAAGTACAAAAGCAGATAGATAATGTCCAACTAATCACAGCAAGACAAAAGGACATTGTACAAAATACATATTAGCCAGGAAAAGTGCCCCTATGGGAGGGAGGAAATTGTAGTCAAAAACTCACGATTCTGGAGATCTTGTCACAGTGAACTCCGTTGCCCCATTGGACCAGTATATTCCATATAACAGAAAAAGCACTATCGCTATCACTATACTACTCCTATTCAGATAGAGCACTCGCCCCGAAAAGGGCGACCCCACCTCTCGGCGACTCTCCCTAATTAACTAGATTATACAGTAATAGAAAACACAGACATAAATCCCGATGCGTTTCCCCAAAATATGGTTCATCAGGGGATAATTATTATGCTTCTGTAATAAGAGATGATGGTCCAGGTGATGGTATGATATCTCCATGTAGATGTCTCTTCTTAAGACTAAGTAATCTTCATGCCCTTTGTCAGTTCAGCCGCTCATCTTTGTACCTTCTCCAATCCCAGGGCATCTTTTGTATAGACTAGTGTATACAGAAAGGGAATATAATAACCTTTATTAGGAACTTATTTTTTTAAAATACAAATTCGTAACCGCTTCAGCCAAAATCCCAATAACGGCATAAAACACATTGATAGCCCAACTCACAGAAAATACTCTTGCTATAATCACTAAAAAAAGATACTATCCCTACCCTATAAACAGGGTGACCGCCCCCCGATAAGGGCGCCCCTGTCTGGAACCTCACCCTAACTTAGAGTTGGGTAATAAGGGACCAAAATAGTATATCCTCCAGAAATTTAGCTATGTCCCAAATTGAACTGAATATTCCAGATGACCAGATAACTTTTTACTACTGTTTTATGTAGCGGCAATATAACATCCCTGTCCCATGAGTCCATGACTCTTTTAATACATGCCAATATCCTGCTGGCTTTAGAGGCAACTGATTGACATTGGTTGATGTTATGAAATCCATGATCTACAGTTACATCCAGATCCTTCTCAACAAGCAAGATTTTCTCCCAGGTTTCGCCTCCTAGAACACAGGATGCATGTGTATCATAAGTACCCAGCTGCATCACTGTACATTTATCTGCATTGAACCTCATTTGCCAGCTGAATACCTAAACACTCAGTCTATCCAAGTCTGCTTGCACTTTATGGCCATCTTCCACAGATTGCACTACATAGCTTAGTCTCATCTGAAAAAATACTATATTATTAATAACTAAAATGAATTAAATCAGTACTGAATCTTGGTTTAAACTACTTATAACGGGGAGCAATTTACAATATTTTTTATTATTTTTAAAATAAATTTATTAAAATCAGGATTTTCGTTTACACTATTTTTAATCTGGGACCATTCAGAATAGGAATTATTTACCATATTTTAAAATTATTTTTTAACTCCACTAGTTTTTTATTGGACACTCCCCACAAAAAGGTGGCAGGTTAGAGTGCAATGATCTTATGAAAAGTAATAAGATAATTTAGTCTGTTGTTTTCACTTGAAATCAATTTGCCCTTTTTACCCGAGGGTCTTACAATAACATCTGGCATTTTTTAAACCCGTCCTCTTTTGGCTCTATAGCCATTGGTTTCTGGCACCATTAGACTGGATCACATTTTTGCAGCACATTTTTGGCTAAATGGCTGTGCTCCCAGGTTATACAGTGACAGGACCCACTCTTGTATTGTGAATTATCCCCATGCTGCATATGCTAACGTCTAATGTTTACATGTCCTAAATAGAAGTCTTATGACTGTAGAGTTTCCATTACAGATGGTTTTCAGATTGGAAAACTGTCTGTAAACCAACTGCAAACCTTTTACATTGATTTAAATAGAAAATCCATGCAGCAGTCCACACTGCATGGATTTTCTGGCAGACGTTTTTTTTTACACCGCCGGCATTCGAAAAACTTAGAACATGAATATATCAGCGGTTAAGGGGGATGGGCAAATCTGCAAACCGCTGACAGAACCGTCCCTCAAAACCACGTAACCAAGATGTCAAAATACCGGCCGGATTCTTTCAGTCAGAAGCCGGCTGGTATTTTAACCTGCTGTGTGGACGCACCCCAAGAATCAACACATAGAACAAGTACTATTCTGATAAACAGATACCACCGATCTCCCAGTGGCTAGGAAATGCAGTCCAAACAAAAGACAAATCACTATGGCTTTACTCTTAAAATATAACTTTTAATAACTTATACTAAAAACATAGAGACTAAATATAGAAAAACAATCCATGCTCATAATCCAAAAAGATAGGTTCTCATCAAGTAACCCAGTTACATATTACTTCAATATTACCAGGCCTCAACTATAGCACATTAAGACAGATAAACAATAGTGCAAACAAAAGATCCTAAATCTCTTAGACCTGCAGCCATCAATGGATAAGAGAAAAACTGTTCAATTGACATACAATAAGAAATCCCTTTCTCTTACCCAATACGAATCCCTATCAATAAGACAGAGTATTCGTCCCAAAAGGGACGGCCCCATCCATCGACAGCTCGCCCTATTAATTAGCTACCTTTGGATATAGGCTAGTAGAAGGAAAATGTGATAATACTTATCTACTCATTCTTCAGATGTCCGCATACCATTAACTCCCGACGCGTTGCCCCCATTCAGGTGTATAGAGGTTCCTCAGGGGACTTTAGATGATGGACCTAACAGGAAGAACCTTCAATAAAGTCCATCCCAAACTTCACCAATAGCGTAGAGCAGGATGGGGCCGTCCCTTTTGGTCTTATTGATAGGGATTAGTGTAGGGTAAGAGAAAGGGATTTCTTATTGTATGTCAATAGAACAGTTTTTCTCTTATCCATTGATGGCTGCAGGTCTAAGAGATTTAGGATCTTTTGTTTGCACTATTGTTTATCGGTCTCTTAGGCCTCGTTCACACGGCTTATTTTGGGACTGATTGGAGCTGTACTGCGCGCCGTATTTGCGCTTCAGTACGGCTCCAATCCGTGCCAGTAACTACGGTAATCCACAGTTCTCATCGAGAACTGTGGATTCCGTCGCCCCTCCCCGCTCAGCGAATCCGCCGCGGGGGAAAAAAGGCACATGCACATTATTTACGGCGCGTACGCACCGTGAATGATGCAATGTCTATGGGGCCGGGGAGCGGCTCCCCCGTCGCGCCCCCCCGTGCGCCCCCGCCCCTTATTCAAGCCGTAACTGCGGGCAAAATCCGTCCCGTAATTACGGCTTGAATAAGCCGTGTGAACACTGCCTTAATGTGCTATAGTTGAGGCTGGTAATATTGAAGTAATATGTAACTGGGTTACTTGATGAGAACCTATCTTTTTGGATTATGGATTGTTTTTCTATATTTAGTCTCTATGTTCTTAGTGTAAGTTATTAAAAGTTATATTTTAGGAGTAAAGCCATAGTTTTTGTACTCTGATAAACAGGTCATAATAGTTGACCATGAATCAATTTAATATGTTATTTGTTGTATTTTTATCAGTGTGTGGCGTTTAGCTTTTATAGGTGAATGTTTTGAACTGTTCCATATACTTGTGTTTGTAAATGTCTGACATAATTAACTTGTACAGACCTGTCATGGTATTATAGGAATTTTCTAATAAATAAAGTTGAGGTCTAGACATGATGTTGGTAAACCTGTCGTATGCAAACGAGAGATGATTTTAAAGCATACATTCTAAGGACTCTGCTCTGCACTTTACTATACTGTAAGGAATGTTAAAACCTGTAATTAATTTTTTTTTTCAATATTTCCAGAAATATTCATGAAGGGAAGATCTCTCCTTAAGGTGAGCACCGAACTAACGGCTTGTAGAGTTTTTGTTTTGCCTTTTCGCCCTCTACTTAGCATCTGCATATCACAAGGCATTATGGGAAAGGGGCTGAGAAGCCCACAGCTCCCTCTGTTGGTTGTGACAAATCCTCAATTTGCTTTTGACCCACCAGTCAAATCCTCAATTTGCGTGGTCAAAAGCAAATTGAGGATTTGTCCCCAACCAACAGAGGGCGCTGTGGGCTTCTCAGCCCCTTTCCCTAATGCCTTGTGATATGCAGATGCTAAGTAGAGGGCGAAAAGGCAAAACAAAAACTCTACAAGCCGTTCGTTCGGTGCTTTTCCTTAAGGAGAGATCTTCCTTTCCTGAGCTGCCCGATGCCTCCCACACAGCCAGCCAGAAACTTCTCTACTCTGCACTGAAGAGGGACAAAATCCCCAAACAGCGTTTTTCTGTAGATGAAGATACTGGCTTGGCTAAAAAATTTCCCTTTTTTCTTTCTCAAGACTCAGTGGGGTCAAAACCCAAAATTGAGGGTTTGTCACAAGCAAAAGAGGGCGCTGTGGGCTTCTCAGCCCCTTTCCCATAATGCCTTTGATATGCAGATGCTAAGTAGAGGGCGAAAAGGCAAAACAAAAACTCTACAAGCCGTTCGTTCGTTTCTCTCCTTAAGGAGAGATCTTCCCTTCCTGAGCTACCGATGCCTCCCACACAGCCAGCCAGTATCTTTTTCTACTCGCACTGAAGAGGGACAAAAATCCCGAAACAGCGTTGTCTTTTAGATGAGAGGGTACTGGGGTTGGCTTAAAAAATCCTTTTTGGGTTTCTCAAGACTCGGTGGGTCAAAAGCAAATTGAGGATTTGTCACAACCAACAGAGGGAGCTGTGGGCTTCTCAGCCCCTTTCCCATAATGCCTTGTGATATGCAGAAATATTCATATAATAAACGATCATAAAAGTGTGATGCATTTTCATATTTGCATGCTTGTCCAGGTACATATTGCATCATAACCAATACACGTCTATATTCTTTGATAATTATGCTTTTGTCATAAATACCTTAAATTTACTTTTAATAAAGTATTTAAACCAATAAAGCATTTTGTAAAACCATATATCCCACATGTAAAAAAAAACTCCAAATAGGATAGATAAAAAATGATCTTCCTGCTGTTCAGTTGTCTTGATTGTTGTTACCATTGGGATCTGCCATCACCTTTCTATCCCTCCAATCTGTCCTTATTATTCCCATTCTTAAAGGTTGGGTGATCTCCCTTACAAAGCTGACACCACTTTAGAACCTTACCCCTATCTTGCCTACATGTTTCATCTCTTGATACTGCAGGCTTCCTCAGGTCGAATGAAAGAGAAAAAAAATTGGGGCCAGGCATATTTTCAGATTTTTAAGCAGCTATATTACTGTAATGCTTAAAGGGGTTGTATCATTACATTAAATGGTCTTCAGAATAAGGAGACAGTGAAAACAGGCAACTTGCAATTGGATGTCATTTGTAAAGCTGTCTTGTTTTCACTGTCTCCTTTATCTTCGTTTTGTGTAAACACTGTTCCCCAGTGTCGGTCAGATTCCACCTCCTTTCATTTCATTGGCTGACGGCTCTACTAATTTACATTCTGTCTGGCCCTCGGTCTTATTAACGGGAGCGAGCATTCCTGCCGCTTTCACTCAGAATAAGGGGCCGGCAGCATTTCACTCAGCCAGCAGCTCCACAGTAACACTGCAGCTGCTTCTACAATCAGAAAACAGCAGAATTGTGCCTTAATGCTGCTGCGTGTAAACATAGAAAAGAGACAGATCTGTGCTGCTCTGGATGAGTTCATAGAAGACTGGATTCAGCTGTAACAAACCTCCAGCTGTGAGGGGAGAAGAGATCAGTGCTCTGAGCTCATAGAAGACTGTCTAGACTGAATGCAGGGCTTTGGTATGTAAACAAGAAACTCTTACAAAATAAGACTGCATAGGGAGAGGAATGACACAGTGACATGTGCACTAAGACAGAGTCCCCTCCCACTGAGCGAGCACGAACAGTGAAGGGGGGGATGATGTCATCCCCTTTCAGTTAAGAAACACCCAGCTGGGAGGGGAAGTAACGCCCCTGGATTTTAGGAACTGAGAAACTGAAAGTACAAGGAAACACACGAACTGATGAAGCGATAAATCCCCTATAAATGGGTTGAAAAAAAACACCATTGCTTACCATTCCGATCACAAGGTACCGCCTAAAGTTTCCTAGAACCATCTAGAAACTCTGGAAAATCCACTCTGGCAAGCGCTGATATGGGTCATAATACAACCTATTATCGGCCGAGTGCTTTTCCCTCTATGTCGAGGAAGAATTGTGGATCATTAAGATGATTGTTTTGTTTTCTTTTGTTTTACTGACTCTGATCCCTAGTTAATTAAAATAAATGTTTCCATACAACCCCTTTAAATCTGATTAAACTAGACTGAAATTGATATAAATGTAAAACCAAATAAATGGAGCTTATTAAAATGTATCTATCACTAATTTTTGAGTCAAGTAAACGAGTCTAATTGAAGTGTCAGTTATTCTGCAGACTGGAGCTGCAGTGAGGGCTCTGACCCATCAGATTAAGCAGAGTATGTCAAGTGACATAATTGACCAGTCAGCTGCTAAATTCTGCTTTCTAATGGGATGTTCACACATTGATAAATCCATGAGTTTCGACATGTATCTTGACACCAATTTGCTGCATTCAATGGGGCTAATTCATGTGCCGTTTGCATGACCCCCAAATTATAATGGGATGCCTTTTCGCATGGATTTTGATGCCATATGCACATGGATTCTGCAATCCGCATACTTTCTGTACCTAAGTCCGTCATGTGAGCGAAGCCTAAGAGGGTGAAGACTAAGTGGATAGTTATCAGCAGGTGTTTTGTGAAGTTACAGAGCTAAAATTCAGGAGAGCAGCAGTGTCAGTTACTGGAGTCACACAGTGCAGAATGTATCAGTTCTATAATGGGTGTATAATGATTGTTCCAAAGACAGATAAACCACATTTTGTTGACAGACCAATATTGAGCATCATCCTTTTATTGTGTCAACAGTCTCGGTCCCTCTGGCCAAAGCTGCTGTCAGTCTCTATAATTGTGCTGAGGTCTATTTGTCCATGGACAATTATTTGTTACGTATTGATCAGTGGACATTCATGTCTTTCCTTTCCAATTAACGTCATTCTTTTTGACGTGAGGTTGGGGAGATTTAGAGGAAAACAATTCGGGCCAAATCGGTGGACTTGTACTTTCTTGAATCATTTGGTATGATCTCTCCCATGGGGGCTGGAAATATGTTGACAGTGAATGGATGCACTTGAATGCTCAGCAATATTGCTTTTTATGTAGTAAAATCTCTTCCCAACAAGCTCGGCACTAAACCAGGCAGAGCCATCACATAACCGTTCCTTACCTTATGGTTGCAGCTTTGTTTTACTAATTTTGTTTTTGAGAGGTGAGAACCACATTTTTGTTCTGTGAAATGGTATATAGTAGTGTGTAACACACAGTGGATAATTAATTAAGCTTTGTACATCACTTTTCTGCCCTTTTTTCAGAAAAAACCTGGACTTTTCTGTGTTTTATGTTTTCTGACTGTATTTAAAAAGTAACTGGGGCTTAATGGGAGTGGACAATGCCTTCTGCAGTCCAATAAGTTTCCTGGAATTTATACCAGATAGATCCAGAAAATATACAGAAATGCTGTGCATGTGTGTGGTGTACAGACACACAAAGATGCGACAATTTTATTAAGGGTCCTGCACCACTTAAAGGGGTTATCTCATCACGCTGTTTCACAGAGCCAAAAGCAGCTTTCATTCATGCATGTTTCTTCCTGTTCACGCTATGGGTGATTAACATATCAACTCCGTATTCAAAGATCTACTAATTACTCTGACATGAGAGCAGGAGTTGTTTATCTAAAGGCCAGAAAAGCTTCAGAGCTCAAAGTAAACAAAAGTAATAAGTCTTCTTGTTTGTTAGATCCGATAAGACTCGAGTTCTGAAGCTGCCAGCAGTTCTGTGCAGTGACCTGTATGATAACGTCATCCCAGCTATCAGATAAGTAAAACAGCAGTGGAGAGCAGGGCAGAGCAGGTCACTAACCTAGAGAAACCTGAGTGCACTCAGAGCTGATTAAATCACTTTTATCTCCTTAAGAAAGAAAAAGCAATATATTTTTGGAAAAAGTCTTCATTTACTGTTCCCTAGATGTTGAAAGCTTATCTCTGTAGTGAGACAACCCCTTTAAATGGACTGTCCAGATCTTTTTTGGTTTTCTTAAATAAATTTAAGATGGTGGCTCTGTGATATAAAAAAATACATATTCACATCGCAGATCTGTGTTACTCGAGCACTAGCACTGTCGGTAGTCTCCTCGATTCTTCTATCCAGTTACAGCTATTTATTGGCTGTAGCAGTCACATGAACTGACCACAGTAGCAGGATGTAAACAAAAGACCAGGAGAGACTTCTAACAGTATTATCACTGGAACAGCAGTAAATTGTAAATTATGTTTTTTTTTCTAGATTTGTTACATCAACAGTATCTTTAAAAAAAAATAAATTAAAAAAAACAATAAAACAACCCCCTAACATTTGGCTTATTCTGCTCTATTGCATTTAATTTTGAATGGAAAGATTGGCAAACACTGCCGGCTACTGGGAAGAGAGCTGAACTCTGGAGCGCCCTCTATGGGATGTAGCAATCCTCAATTCACTTGTGACTCACTAAGGTTTGGAAAGTGAAAAGGATTTCAGCCAAGCTGTTAAACCCTTCCCGACATTCGATGTACGGTACATGCGGGTACCACACGATCGCAACAGGGGACCAGGAGTGAGCTCCTTCTGTCTTTTCTTGGTGCAGCTGTGTGAGTATCTGACATCCCTGGAGTATTGTAAGAAACCCTTCCAGGCTGTCTGTGACCTCACCATTAACTGCAATGCATTGTGGGCATTCCCGGGCATGGTGACTGACAGTTGCCATAGAGACCAGTATAGAGAAGTTTTGCTCTGTATTGATATCTATTGTATCAATAATCTCAGGATCACTGATACAAATCCTCTACGGGGAAAAGCGAAAAAGAGGTGAAAAAGTAAAACACGAAAAATAAAATAAAAACACGTACACCACCCTTTTTTTAAAATTTTCACAGTCTAACGCTAAAAAATGTGTGAAACACCTGTGAGTCAATATACTCACTGCAGCACACGGACATATTCCTTAAGGTGTGTAGTTTCCAATATGGGGTCTTTTTAGGAGGTTTTATTAAATTTTAGTATCATCTTAGGTAATCTGACATAACCTAGAAGTATGTTTTAGATCATTGCCTTGCTGAAATATAAACTCCTATCAAACTCGGCGTATACCAAGGGGTATTTCATGGTGCACCAAAATGCTGTGATAGACCTTTTTGCACAGTGTGCCAGTCACACTGTGCAAGTTGCCAACGCTGGATCCAGCAAAAGAGCCCCAGACCATTATGCTTTCCCTTCTTTGCTTGACAGTTGTTATCACACACTGAGAACCACTCTTATCTACTTGAATCAAATTTTGATTCATCAGCCCAGAAGACCCTTTTCCACTCTTCAGGAGTCCACTGAGGGTCCGGCTTGGGCCAGACAAGTCTGTCTTTTTTTTTGCAGTCTTAGCAGTGGAATTTATCTTATTTTTTTTTAACAAATTCTCAACGCAATCACACAACATGTTGACTCTTAAAAACTTGTCATTTGATCTTGTAGTGGCCTTTGGTCTGCCAGACCTCTTGGTGTCAGAATTTCCTCAATTTTTCAAATGACTTTTGATGGTATAGGAAAGTGTATTCACCTTGGCTTTCTTGGTAATTTATTTGTAGTACAGAGTTTCATTTCTAAGGGTTTTAACTGTCTGTCTTCTTTAATTAATTACCTTTTTCTGGCCATTATATCAATGTGCTGTGTCCTAAAGAGAAAAGCTTTTTAAAACCTGCCATATAGGGTGTTATAAGGCAGTCTATACCAACACTGGTTATATACAGAGAGTTTGAAAGTCATTTCTAAAAGTTGAGAAACCTATAGGAATAGTTTGCATCCAGTTTCAAACCATATCTTGCTTTCCGTGCTGCAGAAGAGCTGTCCTTGATGTCTTCCCCGAAAAAAAGCCTTTTGGTTAAAATAAAACATTCAGACTTTGATGCTTAAAATTCATAGTATTTTTAGGTTTTTTTTTAACTTAAGAAACCTCGGAAACATTTTACATTATTTGCTGTACTAGATTTACTGATCTGTGTTAATGTAAAAATAATGGGAAAAATTGTAGGTGTTCTAAAAATTTTGACTGGTGATGAGTGTAGTGTCAGTGTTTTTGGATTCCCCTCATAGTGTGATTGTTCTACAGTTGCTCCTTGTTTAGAAATTTGTATGTGGCCTGTCTTTTGATATATGTCCTCTATATACAGTTTTTGGTAATGGTTTGCCAGAGTCTTAAAATTGACTCGTTAAAATGCATGTGAACTTTCAGGTTAGCAACAGATATACCATGTTCATAGTCAGCCATTTTTATTACAAAATTTCATATGGTACCAGTGGTGGCATGTTATTGTAGGTCATGTTGCTCCCATTCACACCTCTAACAGAAAGTGAGCTGTTTATAATTAAAGGG
The DNA here is from genome assembly GCA_025379985.1 of Phyllomedusa bahiana. NCBI lineage: Eukaryota > Metazoa > Chordata > Amphibia > Anura > Hylidae > Phyllomedusa > Phyllomedusa bahiana. The sequence goes on along the minus strand of JAODAL010003806.1, from coordinate 133,085 downwards.
TTTTCTAGGACTTTGTTATTGATGGTCTATTCTGTCTTAACATGCCCAAAGAAGTAAATGATTTGGCTATAAATCTGATGCTACTAATATATTATACTAGTGTTTTTAGTCTCTGATAGCAACATTGTGTGATTAAAGAAAGACATATGTCTATCAAGTTCAGGCAAAGGGTAGAGAGAAGAGAAGATAAAAGGAAGTGTGTAGGTCATTTTAGAACTTATCCATTGCTCCAGAGAAATATGGAACCTATAAGGCATGAACCAATCTGCTGTAAAAGAAAAATCTAGTTCCTGATCCCAAATGGTGATATTATTTCTGCTTTGTCTTATCAGATGTAATCAAACATTAGAGCTTACATGGTGACCAAGTGCATTATACCCTGCCCCCGATGACTGATGACCCATAGATATATTATGTATAACTGTTATCCAGTGCTTTTGTTTCTTCTCTTAATCCAAACTTTAAAGGGGTTCTGCAACAATTCAAAATGCTTGTCTGTCAGACATGATGAAAAATAGAATTCAAGACTCCTACTTAGATCCTGGACACTCTTGTTCTATCGCCCCGGCTGTCCTGGTGATCCCGGCAGTAGTCCTGCACATTCAACGTACACATGACAGGTGCAGAAAATCACAGGCCTCACACAAGTGTTGAACATGCAGGACTACTGCCAAGATCACGGGGACAGCGGGGACGATGGAACAAGAGCATCCCGGAAGTATGCTTCTTTTCTTCTTGAATCTTGAACCATTGGAACACTCCTTTTATATCCAATTCTGTCCAAGCATTTGCTTGGTGTCTTTATGTAGTAGCACTCCTCATTAGATTCAGAGGAGTAATTGTAGCCATAGTTATGGGATAGTTAATGCTAGTAAAAGGGAACAAGGAAAACCAAATAACCATTGGTCGGATACAATCAAAAATGACATGGGAATGAACATCAAGCAACTAAAAGAAGTTGTGGAAAACAAGAAAGCATGGTGAGAACTGGACTACAGAGTATCCAAGGGTCTATCACTGTTAAGTTTAACATCCATTCTGTTGGCATCCAGAGGCACAGAGATCATCCACGGTGATTGAGTTGTATCATAAAATAAACAGCTGACCCAAATGTTTAAAGGGGTTTTGCCACGATGTAATGTTGACGTGGGATCCTCTAAAATGGGTATTTAATCACTTTTCTAAATATATGTGATTACAAAAAGTGAAGCCTCTGAGAGCTACAGCATTAATCAGATGCCCTTAGTTTCCTGAAAGTTTACATTAGACACGACCAGGACACTGACCGGAGCTGATCTGGCCCCGCTTGCGTGTTTGCACTTCTTAGCTGATGACAGGGAACATGAACGAGCTTGCAAGGGGCTGGGGAGAAATGTGCAGTGTATGAGGCTTTGTGCTGTATAGAGAATCCACTGGTTGTTATGTTATTATTTGAGTAAACATTAGAGAAGCTCCCTGCTTCCTGGCTCTGCTCAACCCTCTCCCCCTGCAGCCGTTCATGATTTGTTTATCTTCTCTCCTGAGCAGATAAGAGGTAAGGAACTTCACTTCTTGGCAAACCCCTTTTAAATCTAAATCTGCGATGATCAGATATTTAGTCATCTGTCTCCAGACTCTCTTGTGTATCGTTGATTCCTATATGACTTATTTGAGGATTCTCCTTGCTTGGTCACTGCCCACCCTCGTTGGCTCCTTATTTATTGCTTCAGGACATTAACTCTATCCTGACAGCTAGACTGATAGGCTTTTAAGATGATATAACTTTCTGTTAAATGTTTGGAATGATACTTTAAATACGTTATAGGATTTTTCCAGATATGAAACTATACAATCTATTACATTGCCTTTGGGACTTCAGTGAGGCATGTATATTTATAAGATGCTGCATTGCTTCCCACTGTTATGGGAGTATGATATAACACGAAGCAATACAGGTTTTTTTTCAAGCACTTTATTGAATGCCAGAGAGATTGTTAAGTTATATCTTATGCAAATCCAGATCCATGTGGATGTTATCCAGGCAGTCTGTTAACCCAGTGGAAAATCTTGCTGTGTTTAGCAAACATTTCTCCTCGAAGACTAATGGCTTCTAAGCACCCTCTGTGAAGATTCATTTCTGGGCACTCTCATGCTTATTACTACCAGGCCAGTGTTTAGGGGCATTCTCTTTGTGCTGAGTAGAGTACAAACTGGACATTTATAGTTTTGTACATCTGCCAATTAAGCAACTCATTGCAATATCTGTATTACAGAAGGGAATACAGCAGTCTGTTACAATGACAATTTTTTTTTCTATTCTCCAACAAAAAATGTTCTTTTTTTCTGGTTTTCAGATGTTAATAGTTTGTAAGAAATATATTTCGAGAGTTTCCACATTCTAACAAGTGTTTTTGGAAATAGCTTTCGTACAATTTAATTTGATAGCTAAATGTGTAGTTTCCCTTTTCCCTAGCACATGTATATAATTTTCTAGGACTTTGCTATTGATGGTTTATTCTATTTTAACATGTCCAAAGAATAAAATGATTCGCCTGAGATCTGATTATATGTATTGTCAGGAAAGGGGCGTACAAGCAGGGAATATCAGGGGAACAGGGGCACACAATAAGGAAGGCAGAAAATTAGATCCCACTGCCAACCTCTCCAACACACACTGGAGAGAGCTCTAGGGCACAGTCTGTCACGGACACATACTCTGACCCAGCCTCTTTCTGTGCAACATGGAGATATCCAGGGATAAGCAAAGCAACTACAGCTCACACTTGGCCCTCAATCAGCCTAGACATTGAGCACCACATGTACCCCATCATGGTCCACATCCCCAACAACACACACACTGCCACCACCTTTCAAGACATGAGTGGAAAGAATATATGCTACTGTTCACATACAACAACAGCCACTTAAACTCTAGGGCAACAGGGAAAAACTGTTATCATTTTAAGCTTTAATATTAAGGTACAGTTCTTAGTTACAAGAATTACAAAATAACAGACATAAATTAAAAAAGTGTACAACAATATATAAACAAAAGGGATAAAATAACCAATTGAACTGGTTCAAAAAGGTCCCGCTGAGGAGCGCAGCATGAAAACAAATGGACATACCTATGCTTCATAGTAACTTCTGGCTCTGACGCTTGTCTGTGACACCCCAAGATGTCTGCTTAGGCCACAGAGGGGAATTGTTAATTACATGCAGGGGACACCAAGACTTTTTCAGCTTATGTCATAACTCCTTCTAGGAGTCTCGTAGCCAGATATCATGACTACTAAGTTCCCAAATATAAATTTACCAACCCAGACATACCAAATAGGAATGTGACCAATTCATAATTTGGGCCAATTTCCATTTCTGTGGTATCTTAAAGCCAAAAGTTTGCACGTAGGAGATAGGAGGTGTGACTGGGTTCATTGGCCATTAGCTAATGCGTGAGTTATAGAAAACATGTATTATGTATAATTTGTGTCATTGTCTTACTCCATGTGCTCAGCTACCTAAGGGACTTGGGGATAGATAGTCTGGCTTATGTTTATCCTTCACCTACGTTTCGTCATTAGCACCTCTGTGTTAATTGGCATGGCTGCCAGAAGGACCGACTGGAACTGTGCATGCTAAATGACCCCTCTTTGGAATCAGTGACTGCAATATTTCCATAATAACACATGATATATCAAACACAATATTTATATACAAAACAATCAAGCAAACCAGAATTAAACATTTGACCCCAGATGCTTATTTTCCTTACACCTTCCCTCCTTTATGATGTGGAATGGGAAATTGACTCCTAGGTCATTTCACAAGCCCATCTACATGACACATGGTCCAGGTGAGATAGCTTTTCTCCCCCACAACTGGGACCATTCTCTGGCTTTACAGTGCCCTGTAGAACATGATAATTCACACACAATGCTTATATATAAATCGGTTAAGCAGGCCAGAATTAAACATTTGACCCCAAAGGCTCTTTGTCCATACCGTATATAATAATGGTAATTTCACTTTTGCACTATAGTGAAATGAAAAATCATAGTACTTCATGATGTAAAACATAAAAAAAAAAAAACCTATAAATATGAAATATATTGGTCTAAAACTGTCAAAAACAACTATCATTATGTGAAGTTGTGAAAAAAGTTTCTGCACCTGTAGATATGTGGTATTAGGGTGTAGTATAAACAAACAGTTGATAATTGTACAAAGCCTTAATTTGCAAATGAAAATGACACACAATAAATGACCAAAAAGGAATTATTGTTTATAATTTTGCTGTCAAGATATGTTCGTATTGCTGGGGTTGTAAAGCTCTTCCATCAGCTTAACAGCTCGCTTGGCAACCATATTTGATCGAGGAACATCAAGCAGCCGACTCAACTGCTGATTTACATTTTTTATTCTTAAAAGACATGTTCAAATCCGGGTAGCCCTTCCGAGTCGGCAATGCGGGAGCTTGGAGAGGAGACGATACTGTTCCTTGCTCTGAAATAAAATAAACATTTTAATTACAAATAAATTACTTATTTTATTTATAAATGTAAAATTTTTTATAGTGTACATATATTTTATGTATAAAGAAATATTACATATATTTTTATATATTTCATATTTATAGTTTTTTTTTATAAGCTTTACATTATAAAATACTACGATTTTTCATTTCGCTATAGGGCAAAGGTGAAATTACAATGGGTGTGGGACATTTTTCGATCAAAATAACAAAAGAACGCCAGAAAACTAACATATTTTTTCATCAAATGCATCAGGATAAGAAAAACATTAAAAAAGGTTAAAAAGTCATAAACCATATATATATAGATGTGTGTGTATTTATATGTATGCATTAGAACACATTATTATTGTTTTTTTTTTTAAGTATCCTTCAAATGAAGTCCATGAGTATAAAACAGAAGGCTAGCTAGAAGCTTATGGACCCTAGTTAAAAACACTAAACCTGGACCCTAAATCCTAAGTGTTTAAAAATGTGTCCTCCCGTATTGGCGCCTTATACACATAATGTGTCAGTAATCACATGTGTAGTGACATTTTACTACATAGTATAAGTATGCTGTTTCATATAGACCACTCATCACATGTTCCCTGGTAATAAGTTGAACAGCCAGTGTGGTGTTCAGTATTCTACTTAACCCCTTGAGCCGAACGCCTGAAAAGTAGTTGATGACCAGAAATTTTTTTTCGTTTTTGCCTCCTTGCGTTTCAACAGTTCTAACTTTTTTTTTTTCTCAATGAGACAGTTGTATGAGGCCTCGTTTTATCCGAGACAAGTTGTACTTTATGGGGGAATAGTTTAAATTCACTTAGAAATAATTGCAGATTTTTTTTTTTCTTCAACTGTTTTTCAATTTTTTCAAAATTTTTTTACACCATTCACATTTCACGCTTAAAGGGGTTTTGCCAGGACGTGCCTTATCTGCTAAGAAGCAAATGTAAACGAGCTGAGAGAGAGAGACAGACAGCCAGAGTACAGAGCTGCATAAGGGATCGTGTGAAATGCTCACTCAAATAATCAAACTACAACTTGTGGATTCTGTATACAAAAGACAACAGCTTTCTCCACAACAGCTTGAAAGCTTCTTCATGTTCTCTGTCATCAGATAAAGCAGGGATCTACTCAGATAATCACACAACAACTAGTGGATTCTGTATTCAAAAAACAACATATTTCTACCCGGTGCCTTGAAAGTTTCTGCAGCTCAGTCTCATCAGATAAGAAGCTTTCTCTGCGCAAGCCCGGCCAGCAGCTTGGATCTGCCGGGTCACCGGGCGTTCCGATCACCCAAAAGAGCAGGGAGACCCTTTGATTGACGAACTGTGGCAATCAAAGGATTAAAGCAGCGGGGAGAAGCTTCCCCCTCTTCCCAGTAGTTGCAGGAGCTGTGCTGGGAACAGGGCTGTGTAGTACTTTAATAAAAAATATTGCATATAGATTGCACATTTTTGGTGTTTACCCTTGATCTTTTTTTAACCCCCATTGCACTATTTTACTTTTTTAAAGCTATTTTATGCCTTTTGTTCTTTGATGCATGAACATGTAAATTAGGATTTGTTTTACAGCAGATAGTCACATAAAGATCTTTCATATGAAGTTGGGGAGAACGTTTCAGCATTTTTTTGCAGTAGCTTTGCTTCTGGCCTATAGACATTATTTTCTTCTGCAGCTATACTCTGTATGCATCTCACCTCTCATTGCATCAGCTATGAGCTGCCTGACTTAAATAGTTATATCTGAAATCTGCTTATCTGCATAGCTCTATCTCGTACATCAATAAATACGGGAGGTTTTGTATGCCTTGTAAGTAAACAGCACAACATAAAAATGCCATCTGAGCAGACAGCCACATAGACAGCTGTGGACACTTGACTATAGAATTGCAGCGTTTTACTTTTTGCCCAAAATGTTAATTTTCTATACTTTATCTTTTTATTCATCCTGTTAAATAATGCTCAGAGAAAATTGGTATAAATTAAGCAAATAATGTAAATGTTTCATATTATGTTTTAAACATTAAAATATGGTATAAGAATAACAAAACTAAGTACTATGGAAGATGCCGGTGCTAGAAATGATTTCCATTTTATAGGAGATGGCAAGTTGGTGGCTTTCTGCTATCCAGCACTTACTACTATGTGGCTTCTCTGATTTATGGTGCTATTAAACGTGCTTTTAATTATTGCTATTTATGCTCATGTTTGTTGTCAGCAGTTAGTGGGGCCTATCTGGTTTTGCTACAGGGCCCTATGTATTCTAGTTACAACCCTGCCGGCCAGTATGTGTGTAAAGATAGATATAAGGTATGGATACATAATTGGCAGAGATAATTAAATGTAACCATTAGACAAGAAGAATTAACCCAGTTGCTTTATCCATGATAGACTAAAATCAAACAAGTACAGTTAATGGAGGACAACGTGGTAAATGATTAAAGGGGTTTTGCCACGATGTAATGTTGAAGTGGGATCCTCCAAAATGGGTATTTAATCACTTTTCTAAATATATGTCATTAAAAAAAAGTGAAGCCTTTAATAGCTACAGCATTGCTCATTCCCCCTTAGTTTCCTGACAGTTTACATTAGACACAACCAGGAGCTGATCTAGCCGCACTTGCGTGTTTGCACTTCTTATCTGATGACAGGGAACATGAACCAGCTTGCAAGGGACTGTAGAGAAAGACCTTTTTCTTTTGTATAGAAATTCCACTGGTTGTAATGTGATTATTTGAGTAAACATTGTACACGATCCCTGCTTAGGCCGTGTTCACATGGCTTATTCCCGACAGATTTGTGAGCCGTATTGAGCTTACAAATCTGCCGTGAAAAAGGGGCGGGAAGGGGGCGGGGCCGGAGCGCGGCGGGGGCGCCGCTCCCGGACCCATAGACAATGCATTGTTTACGGCGCGTACGCGCCGTAAATAATGTGCATGTCACTTTCTCCCCCCACGGCGGATTCGCCGAGCGGGGAGGAGTGACGGATTCCACTGTTCTCTATGAGAGCAGTGGATTACCGTAATTACTCTGACGGATTGGCGCCGTACTGCAGCGCAAATCCGCGGACAGATAAGCCGTGTGAACGAGGCCTTACTGGCTCTGTGCTCAGCCCCACCTCTCCCTCTCCCGTGACATTGCATCCTATGTTTATCTTCTCTTCTGAGCAGACAATAGGTAAGGAACTCACGTCTTGGCAAAACCCCTTTAAGGCCTGGAATAGTGTTTAACAGGTTTTATAGTGAGGTAAGGTTTGATGTATGAGATGATCCCTAAGGTAATGTTCACACGATGTACTGCGGCACGGGAGGGAGGCCACAGCCCGCGGACCCCATTGACAATCATTATTCACGGCGCGTATTCGCCGCGAATAATTGACATGTCACCTATCTCTCTGCGCGTACAATACGATCGGGGAGAAGAGGCGTAATCCATAGCTCTCAATGAGAACTATGGATTACCGTAATTTCAGCGTGCATCTCGCCCGTATTAGAGCGCAAATACGCGGCGAGAATTTCCTGCCTCAGATGTCGCCCGTAGGCTACCTCCACTGCCCAGCAGAGAGAAAAAGGGGTATGGTCAGCCATGTAGGGAAGTGCCAGATGCAGTGCCGGCTGTATCCCCTCTTCATTCAGAGGAGAGCCTTCTCCACACGTCACATTGCCTCTGTAGCTTCTAGTCCAGTGGGTTCATGTTCCTTCTTTCTTCATTTCCTATGTATGTTGCTCTGGACATGTTGTTATGCTGTGTTTGTAATGGCCCCTGTACTTTAATACATGTAAGAGGATACAGTTCCCTCTAACATGTTATTGCTATAAAGTTGCTCAGAGCCACATTTCAAAAGCTGATGCTGGCTGCCAAAAGTTATACAACAAGGGAAGAAAGGTAGTAAAGATGCTGGAAGGGGAAGGATTGTTCCATGGTGAGAAGGAAGAAGTGTAGTGCTGCAGGAGAAAGAGGAAGAAAGAGGGGGCTTGCAGGAAGGAGAGGAAAGATGTGTGGGGCTGCATGAGGGAAAGTAAGTTGGTGCTGCAGGAGCGATAGGGAGGATGTGTGGTGCTGCTGTAGGGAGAGGGGGTAAGTGTGATGCTGCTGGAGGGAGAGGGAGGAAGTGTGGTGCTGGAGGGAGAGGGAGGAAGTGTGGTGCTGCTGAAGGGAAAGGGGGTAAGTGTGGTGCTGGAGAGGGAGGAAGTGTGCTGCTGAAGGGAAAGGGGGTAAGTGTGGTGCTGCTGGAGGGAGAGGGAGGAAGTGTGGTGCTGGAGGGAGAGGGAGGAAGTGTGGTGCTGCTGGAGGGAGAGGGAGGAAGTGTGGTGCTGCTGGAGGGAGAGGGAGGAAGTGTGGTGCTGCTGGAGGGAGAGGGAGGAAGTGTGGTGCTGCTGGAGGGAGAGGGAGGAAGTGTGGTGCTGGAGGGAGAGGGAGGAAGTGTGGTGCTGCTGGAGGGAGAGGGAGGAAGTGTGGTGCTGCTGGAGGGAGAAGGAGGAAGTGTGGTGCTGCTGGAGGGAGAGGGAGGACGTGTGGTGCTGCTAGAGGGAGAGGAAGGAAGTGTTGTGCTGCAGGAGGGAGAGGGAGGGAGTGTGCTGCTGCTGGAGGGAGAGGGAGGAAGTGTAGTGCTGCAGAAGGGAGAGGGAGGGAGTGTGCTGCTGCTGGAGGGAGAGGGAGGGAGTGTGCTGATGCTGGAGGGAGAGGGAGGAAGTGTAGTGCTGCAGAATGGAGATAACAAACATTGCAGGAGGGAGGGGAAAGCAGTCTGCTGCTACAAAATGGGGAGAAAAAGTGTGCTGCAGGAGGGTGGAGGTGAGGTGCTGCAGGAGGGTGGAGGTGAGGTGCTGCAGGAGGGTGGAGGTGAGGTGCTGCAGGAGGGTGGAGGTGAGGTGCTGCAGGAGGGTGGAGGTGAGGTGCTGCAGGAGGGTGGAGGTGTGGTGCTGTAGAAGTGAGAAAGGTTTAACTTGACAGTGATATCCTATTGCACGGTCTTATCTGTGCGTAGACCCCATAAAAATCTATTGAAAAACACTGAAAAATTGGAGATAATGTTCGTTGCCACAATGTCATACTGCTTTGCCAAGTTAAGCTTTGCTTAACTTGGTTGTCTGAAAATGCGGACACATGATTTGCCCTATGCGTTTGGCCAAGAAGTCAATGTCTAGTCCCTCAAATCAAAGTGAGCAAGCACTTGGTGTGTTTGAATTACTTGACTTAATATTTTCATTTTATCCTGCATTTTTCCAGTTTAGAAGGCATTTCGATATTTTTCTGATGTATTTCTTCTGGCTCCCTGACTGGTTTTAATGTCCTAGTTCCTGTCTGACTAAGGTAGGGAGGAATAAAGTGCCTTGCACTGAACTAATAATTTGAGGACAAAAAGGTCAAGTGGATATTTCGCATTTGGTCTTGGATTCATGAATAATTCCATTACCGCACCAAATTTAGGATTATGTTTCTGTTATTACTATACACATACAGATGGAGAACTGACTTTCTCACATACTTGCCGGTTTTTCATGTGGCACTTCTAGAATACAGCTTTCTAGGTATAGAGAACGTTCACAGAGTTACTTAAAGTCCTAGGTAAAAAATAGACTAGTATGCAGTTTTCCAAATAAAATTCCAGCTTTATTATAGATGGATAAAATCATACATGCCAACTCTCCCGTTTTTGGCGGGGGGGTCCCGCTATTTGGGGTCCCCTCCGCCCTCCCGGGGGAGTTGGCATTCCTCCCGCCGCCTGCAGGCGGCGGGGGGTCCTTTAAATTACCGCGGCGCAAGAGTAGCGCTGGTGCGCTACTCTTGCGCCGCGGGACCGCTCCTACAGTGCGGGTGCAGCGGCCGCAGCGGCCGCTCACCCGCCCGCGGTCTCACTGTGCGGGGAGGAGGCAGGAGGGATCGCTCCCTCCTCCCTCCTCTCCCTGTATGTACGGCGCTGGTGTGCGCGCCGTACATCCAGGTCAGCGGCACAGGGGAAGTGACGCGCGGCTGCAGGGGAGTGACGCGCGGCTGCTCTCACTTCCCCCAGCGCCGCTGAAGAGATCGGTCGGGAGCGGCCGTGCTGCAGGAGCCTGGTAAGGTAAGTGGATTTTATTATTTAATTTTTATTAGCTTTAGGGGGCTCTACCTGGCTAACAGAGAGGGCAACTACCTGGCAACAGAGGGGGCACTACCTGGCAACAGAGGGGGCACTACCTGGCAACAGAGGGGGCACTACCTGGCTAACAGATGGGGGCACTACCTGGCTAACAGATGGGGCACTACCTGGCTAACAGATGGGGCACTACCTGGCAACAGATGGGGCACTACCTGGCAACAGAAGGGGCACTACCTGGCTAACAGGAGGGGCACTACCTGGCTAACATGAGGGGACACTACCTGGCTAACAGGAGGGGGCACTACCTGGCTAACAGGAGGGGGCACTACCTGGCTAACAGGAGGGGACACTACCTGGCTAAAAGCTTGGGGCACTACCGGGCTAACAGATGGGGCACTACCGGGCTAACAGAGGGGGCACTACCTGGCTAACAGAGGGGGCACTACCGGGCAACAGATGGGGGCACTACCTGGCAAACAGATGGGGGCACTACCTGGCTAACAGATGGGGCACTACCTGGCAACAGAGGGGGCACTACCTTGCAAACAGAGGGGGCACCTACCTGGCAACAGAGGGGACATCTACCTGGCAAACAATGGGGGCACTACCTGGCAAACAGATGGGGCACCTACCTGGCTGACAATGGGGGCACCTACCTGGCTGACAATGGGGGCACCTACCTGGCTGACAATGGGGGCACCTACCTGGCTGACAATGGGGGCACCTACCTGGCTAACAATGGGGGCACCTACCTGGCTAACAAAGGGGGGCATCTACCTGGCTACAAATTTGGCTCTACCTGGCTACAGAGGGGGCATCTACTTGGCTACAAGGGGGCATCTACCGGCCTGTAAGGGGCACTACCTGGTTATGGGGGGCTACTACCTGGCTATAAGGGCATCTACCTGGCTTTCTTCCAAAGCCGTTATGCAGTTAGGTGGAGTGGGTGTGGCTTTTTTGAAGGGGCGTGGCATACCAACAAGATGGGCGTGTCCATGCAAATTTTTGCCGCGGCGCGCTACGCGCGCCGCCCACTACATTCTCCTACTTTTTCATTTTCGAAAGTTGGCAACTATGGATAAAATATGATGATAACATAGCATATGATATAGCTAAGGGCTATTGAAATGGAAGTAGCCTCAAAGGGGCTATTCTGTCCTTGTGGCGGTCCAAATTAGCTTAAAAATAACAAAGGGTGCACCGAGAAAGAGATTACAGCATGCCTTGATAATGTAAAAGCACTTTCTGCCTTTACTCACAAAATGGCAGCTTTTTTATACCTTTGCAAATTAGTAGATAAGAAGCATCACATGTACCTGGCTGTGAGGGTCTATTGGCACATCCTTATCTACAGACCCCTCCTCACAGCTCAGGAATGTCTAAACACAGGGTGTAACTTCAGAAGAGGTGCCATCTTGGATTACACGACGATCTCTACAAACTACTACAGGCGGCCATTTTGTCATTAGTGACAAGAGATATACATACAGCTTTTACAATCTGTATTACATAGGTATGTGCCTACTATATATATATATATATATATATATATATATATATATATATATATATATATATATATATATATATATATATATGGGAAAAGAAGAAAAACGGGGCGCACAATAGTGTAAAAACTTGGGTAAGTAGAGTAAAATAAATACTGGCGTGCTCACCTCGTGGGGTTGTACAAGGAAGATACAACACTCCTGATAGCTTGCAGGGCCGTTAAAGCCGTCGCCCTTATCACGGCTGCTGAAATCTTAATCCAAAAATGGACTCAAGTGTTGTAAAAGCACTTGGTATATTATATTGCAAAAAGCCTAGGCGAATAAGGCTGAGATCCGGTGCACTTGCCAAAAAGTCCAAATGACCCTTTCGGGAATAAAGAATTAGTTGCCTTTATTAATAAAAGCACTATGGGTTCTTACCACAATGCATTTTAAAAAACAAGAACTAAAAGCAAAGAACTTTACGCGTTTCGCGAGGTATACCCTCGCTTCCTCGAAGATAGACTTCTGAGGAAGCGAGGGTATACCTCGCGAAACGCGTAAAGTTCTTTGCTTTTAGTTCTTGTTTTTTAAAATGCATTGTGGTAAGAACCCATAGTGCTTTTATTAATAAAGGCAACTAATTCTTTATTCCCGAAAGGGTCATTTGGACTTTTTGGCAAGTGCGCCGGATCTCAGCCTTATTCGCCTAGGCTTTTTACTATATATATATATATATATATATATATATATATATATATATATATATATATAATATATATATATATATCAGTAGCCTATAATGTGTCAGCCTCAATGAATGTTATCATTGGATTTTATCTGTCTACAATGAAGCTGGAGTTTTATTTGGGAAGCTGAATACTGGTCTGTTGGAGCTCAGTCTATTACTGTTCCATGCATCACAGGGATATTTGGCTATGCAGATAAGATGGTTCCCTCATAATGTCAGTCCTATGTAAAACTGTAGGGGATGATACAGAAAATGTATGGTGATACAGAATAGTAAATTCAGCTTTGCCACATTTGTATAGCTTAGATAAGAGGTGTTTATTTGAATGCATAGAATACATTTTATTAGCTATAAAAGTGCTAGGCAGTAATCTGGGCAGGAACCTAGAAGCCAGGTTTAAAGGCCTCTTGAGGTACCATATATATAGATTAAACATGTGGTAAGATCAAAAGTGATTGCGCTCGTAAACCTTCTCACTTCCATAAAACTGGGTTTCCTTTCCAGTTATATGAGCTGCTCCGCTCTGGGCTGCAAAGCAGAGGTCATGAGCGCAGAGTAGGGATCAAAGCTTTACATACAGAGCTCTGTGATCTGTAAATAGGTCTATATAGCTGAAAGAGAGAAAGAGCAGTTGCTCATGTGTTGACTGTCAGATGTAAGTTTATACTGAAAGATGAAAATCCTTTTTGAATCAAGTTCAAAGACAATAATGTTAAAGCAGGAGATGCCCCAGAGAAGCCAGTGTTAATGGCCATTGTTATGGATTCTGTAGTTGTATATACAGTGTAGTGTGCTGGCAGCTGCCGCAGTATACAGAGTCACACAGAGGCCTAGACGCTCAACATACTCATCTCACCAGGATATACAAACAGCAGAATCACATGTATAAAGCACACTTATCATTTCTGACCTCTGTACTGTTAACATGGATTGTAGTGGGTTCACATTTCTTACTTAGAGGGAACCTGTCACATTGAAAACGCTGTTTTATCTGCTGGTGGCAAGTTATAGAGAAAGAAAAGCTGAACAGATTGATATAGTTTTCTGGGGAAATATTCAGTGGATTTATTTATCTTTTATTCATTTAAAGGGGATGTATCGCTTCATCAGTTTGGCTGTTTTCTTGAAGCTTGATTCTCTCAGTTCCTGAAATCCAGGGGCGTTTCTTCCCCTCCCAGCTGGGTGTTTCTTAACTGAAGGGGGATGACATCATCCCCCCTTTCACTGTTCATGCGCGCTCCCAAGTCAGTGTCCCCCCCCCTCTCAGTCCACATGTCACTGTGTCGTTCCTCTCCCTATACAGTCTTATTTTGTAAGAGCTGTTTACATACCACAGGCCTGCATTCAGTCTAGACAGCCTTCTATGAACTCAGAGCACTGATCTCGTCTCTCACAGCTGGAGGTTTGTTACAGTTAAATCCAGTCTTCTATGAACTCATCCAGAGCACAGATCTGCTTTTTTTCTGATTGTAGAAACAGCTTCAGTGTCACTGAGGAGCTGCTAGCTGTATAGAGTGAAATTGTTGCCGGCCCCTTACACGCAGGAGCATTAGGCACCGAGGCACAATTCTGCTGTTTTCTGATTGTAGAAGCAGCTGCAATGTCAATGAGGAGCTGCTAGCTGTACAGAGTGAAATTGTTGCCTGCCCCTTATTCTGAGTGAGAGAGGCAGGAATGCACTTTCCCGTGAATACGACCGGGGGCCAGACCGAATGTAAAATTGTGGAGCCGTCAGCAAATGAAATGCAAGGGGGTGGGATCCGACTAGCACTGGGGAACAGTGTTTACACAAAGCGAAGATAAGGCAGGCTGTGAAAACAAGACAGCTTTGCAATTGCAAAGTTGCTTGTTTTCACTGTCCCCTTATTCTGAAGACCATTTAATAAAATGATACAACCCCTTTAAATCCTTGCTTATTCTTGTTGGTGTTATCAGTGTCCTTTAAATCAGACCGGGTTGCGTGTGCTTGCCCTAAGCAGCATACATCAGTAGGTAGCCAACGGAGAGGGAAGAGAAAGAATGGGCGTGTCTGCCGGTAACGGCCACCGCACAGCCCACATATGGAGCGAAGAGCGAGGAGAGGTGAGCAGAAACACTGGTGCGTCTGTGGTTAGCAGCCGTGGTGCAACCTGTGAATTATACTCGTATAAGAGAGGACTTTGTAACCCAGAATAAGCAGGGATGTAAATGGCTAAAAGACAAGTTTTACTGATTATTTCCCTACAAAACCTATATATCAATCTGCTCAGTGCTTCTTGCTTTAAAACATGCATCTGCCATGTTCAATGTGACAGATTCCCTTTGAGTAACACCTGAGGTAAGCATCTGAAGTACACAACTCAAAAAAAAAAAGGGAACACTTAACACAATGTAACTCCAAGTTAATCACACTTCGGTGAAATCAACCTGTCCAGTTATGAATCAACACGGATTGTGAATCAATGTCTCCTGCTGTTGTGCAAATGGAACAGACAACAGGTAGAAACGATGAGCAATCAGCAAGACAACCCCTATAAAGGAGTGGTTCAGCAGGTGGTGACCACAGACCAGTTCTCTGTGCTCATGCTTTTTGGCTGCTGTTTTGGTCACTTTTGCATTTTGCAATTGCTTTGACCCCTAGAGATAGCATGAGGGAATGTCTACAACCCACAGAAGTTGTTCAGGTAGTGCAGCTCATCCAGGATGGCACATCAATGCAAGCTGTGGCAAGAAGGTTAGTTGTGTCTGTCCAGAGCATTGATCAGATACCAGGAGACGTGGAGGAAGCCGTAGGAGGGTAACAATCCAGCAAGGAGGAACAGGAGGAGCAGTACCAGAGCCGTGAAAATGACCTCCAGCAGGCCACTGATATACATCTGTCTGCTCAAACTGTCAGAAACAGACTCCATGAGGCTGGTATGAGGGTCCGACGTCCACAAGTCGGTGTTGTGCTTACAGTCCCACACCATGCAGGACAATTGGCATTTGCATGTGCTCTTCACAGATGAGAAAAGGTTCATATTGAGCACATGTAACAGACATGACAGAGCCTGGAGACACTGTGGAGAACTTTCTTCTGCCTGCAACCAGCATGACCGGTTTGGCAGTGGGTCAGTAATGGTGTGGGAAGGCATTGCTTTGGAGGGTCCCACAGCCCTCCATGTGCTAGTCAGAGGTACCCTGACTGCCATTAGGTACCAGGATGAGATCCTCAGACCCATTGTGAGACAATATGCAGGTGCAGTGAGTCAGTATCTCAATATATATGTTTTTTCTATCTGAATTGATGTTGGGGTTGTATTACTTGCAGCAGATTTGCTCTTATTGAGTGTGTGGTTCTATGTTTACTCTGTTACTTATTGGGATACTTACCTTGTGGTAGTGCATTCAGTACTCTTGCACCGCTTTTTTATTGTGTTTTTTTATATTGTCTCTATATGTGTATAATGCAATAAAATTCATCTTGTGTTAATGATATTGTTTTGGGTAGTATTGTTTTGTTTGGCGTATTCACTTCCAACACTTGCAGTGATTTTTTTATGTTTCCATTAGACCAATGTATGTCTGTGTCACTTTTCCCTAAATTACGTGAATGAGTTTGAAAGTTATGAGAAAACCTTTGGGGCCAGTAATGTATCACCATGTGGGTGGTTCTATAGCAGTGATTGGTATATCAGCTCTGCTATTTCTAGCTTTTTCTCTTACAGTGACCTGAGTGTAACAGGTTTATAACCTGTAATGCAAAAGGCTACAAAGCTCTAAGAGTTTAAACTAGTTATTAATTTAGGTAAACAAACTCCAGTGCCAGAGATAAACCTCAGCAGGGGGTGACTCACCATGGTCTGACAGCAGCTTGTGGAGCACTCAGATCAGAGAGGACAGGGAGAGATGCTGAATAACCTAGAGAAACATGTTTACACTAGCAGTAGATGCAATCTCCTGAACAAAGCAAGATCAAAACAGAAATGTATTGGATAATAGTCTTCATTTATCTTTCACTACACATTAAAAACTAATCATTGCGGTGAGAAAACCCCTTTAAGGCAGACTAAAAAAAACTTTGTTTCTGCTCTTGGTCTTTATTAATGGCATAACAGATGTGTTACTGTGATGTCACTTCTGACTGATCATCACTTGACTATGATCCCACCATGACCCCCACTATACACAGTACTTACTGTGGCTGGTAGGTTAGAGTATACATAGAAAGAAAAACCTTCAGCTGTTACTGGTGGTTATTACCTGCCACATTATGCCTTGTTCTTGGAAGACCAATAAATGTGTTCAATTTTCTCCATCTCTATTTTGCAGTATGCAGGCAAAAATAATTTCACACATTTTCTACTACCACTGCACCTTTCACCGAATCCTTTGATGCACTCTTTAAAGCAGAACTGTCACTTATAAAACCATCAACACAAAAAATACAGCAGCACCCAGCAAGCACTAAAACCCATACAAATACTGGATTTATGAAACATTTTGAACTGCATTACTGTTATCTTTTCCATGTGTATATGAGCTTTTTAGTGCACATTTTGATCAAACTGTGTACTCATCTACCACGTCAAGTTGACCTCATCAGCTGGGACCCTATGTAGGTTTGCAAGACTTGATGCTGTGATGGATTTGTGGTCAATAAGATCCATGTAGTCTCAGATAGATCTTGTTGACCTTAAAGGGGTTTTGCCACGATCTTATTTCATACCTTCTGCGTCCAGCTCTTCAGCTCTGTGTGCTCAGAAGGGGGCGTGTATGATTTGTTCGAATTGCATATCATGTGACCCAGTAGGATGACATCACCTTGCCTTTTCTCTCTCTAGTGAAAGAAAGCTCTGTTTATGTATAGAATTGTAAGTAGCTACACTGTAGCTCAGAGGTAAAATTTTTGCTTTACAGCACAAGGGTCCTTGCTTCAAATCGCTGCAGGAATTTAACCTCTGGATTATTTTTCCCTCTTTATCAATGCACAAACCACACCGATGATTCTTTTTTTTATTTGCACTGTTTGACTTATTACTAACTAGTCCAAAGGACAGGAGTAGAGTGACAGCACCTGGGGTTTCTCACACTCAGTAACTGCCTAAGAAGAGAGGTGATGTCTGAGCATGTGCGACCAGGACTGAGGAGTTCACAGCCCTGGTCGTATCTCCTGGAGATGAGCTGTAAACAATGGATCACTAAAGGAGCAGCTAAAACAAAAACGGTGCAGAATTTTTAATAATGATGAATGGTGAAAATTTTTATTATTTCAGTTTGAAAAGTCCCATGTCAATTTCACTTCGTAGCAAAACCCCTTTAATGGGGTCTATCGAGTTTTGATATGTTGATACCAAGAATAGCACAGCAGACTGATGTGTTCTTGGCAATGAATATAACTGAAACTTTGATGAAAAGCTTAACGGGTTCAAAAGGAAAGTGTGAACTGAGCCTAAGGTATAGAATATTTAGGTTATGCACTCTAATATGTATGATACCTGATATGTATGCTGAGGAGAAGCGGTGGGGCAGATGAATTCTTTAAGACTGACTATAAGACATTTCTTCCATGTTCTGCTGTTATTTCCTGCGACTTGGGAAAGTAATGATGATTTATTTACAGATAAAGGTAGAAATGCCCCAGGTTATAAAAGCCCGATGCCTGTATTCATCATTGGTATCTTCAGTGTTTCAGTATTATGTTGTAGTGGGTCATATTAGTTTTTTATAACCAGGAGAGGTTCTGATGGTTGAGATAATGAGAGACATATCATGTGAGGTAATATAAAGTATTCTACTTACCGTACTCGAAAAGCAGTAGAAAAAGATATATGGACCGGGCGCTCGTTTCTTGGAAAGGATTCTATTACGAATTCCAGATGGATAAAAAACTTAATTTATTTAATTAAAAATGCCGGTGGGAGTCACCCAAGCATAATAGTAACTGGTATTGGTATGACGCGTTTCGTGCCAACCGGCACTTCCTCAGATACTCAAAAGTTACAAATCCATCACACATTGCGTAATTGTTGTGGATTGTTCTGTCATTATTTGAAATACACTGAACAAATATCATCTATACACTGCAGGAAGGTTTCCACTTGAAAATTGTCCTGTTATGGGGATTTTCAAATCTGTGCTGGGGATTGAAGTCGGTGGGAAAGTAAAAACATTGATTACCTGCCGATTACCTGCAGATCCACAGCAACATTCACAGGTGCAAAAAAATGTGTAAAAAATAATTCAATATATATATATATATATATATATATATATATATATATATATATATAACACATATATATATATATATATATATATATACATACATACACACATATATTTCTTTTTTATTTAAGACAAATATATATATTGACCTTTTAAGTCTTGCAATGGCGAGACTCCCTTAGTCCTGTGACCAGTCTCAGGTCACTGGTCTTTTGTGTATCCAAAGTAATATCTTGTCCTCCAGAACCAAAAGATTTTAAAGCATGTCTTTTATTTTGCAACATTTAAAAATGTGTGACTTACATCCTCTGACGTGTTTCGAGCAGTACCTGCTCTTGCTTGAAGTAAGAGCGGATACTGCTCGAAACGCGTCAGAGGAAGAGAGCCACAAGTTTTTATATGTTGTGGAATAAAGGGCATATTTTTAACTTTTTGATGCTGGAGGGCAAGATATTATTTTGGATACTTTGAAGTTCTTGTCCGAGGTCTTACTGGATTCCTTTCATTGCATCAAAGAACAGCTTCTAATTTAACCCTACTGGATTTGGGTGAGCAACCACAATTTTCTCTTTTTCTTAACTGGTTTTATGTGTTGAGGTTGGGATCCTTAGAATAAGATGTTGGAATGCGCATGGAGAATCCAGATCATAATGTGCAACAAAATCAACACAATTTGGTATGGATTTTTTTTTTGCTGATTTCCAGGTCAGATTTGCAGCAAAATTTCTAGTGAATTAAGCCTGCATGAGCTTTATTATATCTTCTTGTCTGTTATATAGATATACAGTGGTCACTCAACATACAATGTTAGTTTTTTCCAGGCAGCCATTGAAACATTTGCATGTTGAGACCATATCTTTATGGTAAACTGATAATTGGTTCAAAGGCCCTCTTCGAGTATTACATCGTTATGAGGAGACAGGGATGCCAGGTTGGCTAGCGACTCATGCTGTGAGCACTATTAATAACCGATGCCAGTAATGGACATCGGCAGGATCATTATATGCATGAGATCGTGCATATAATGATTATATTATCTGGGAAAAGATGGGCCACCTGAAGATATGGTGATGACTATAGTGTGTCTACCATATAGGCGTTGTTCTAGTTAGCCTACCATATCGTATTTTTCTCGACTTACTATACTGTTGTCATTTTATATGTAAAAAGGAGATAGTATTTAGTTTATTTGAAAGTCCCTGATGAACCGCAGTTATTTTTCGGGGGTAAATGCATATTATACGTGAAAAAGAGATAGTATTTTGTCTATTGGAGAGTCCCTGATGAACCCGAGTTACCTAAGAGGGGGGAAACAAAAATATTGGGACATAATATCTTTACTATCTTTCTTAGGAAATACATTGGGACAAAGTATTGGTTTGACTTGCGATTGTAGACGTGGACAAAAATATTGGGATATAATATCGTGACCATCTTGGGTCAAAGTATTGGTGTGGTTTGTTATTCTAGATGTATTTTTTTATGTATATCCTTGTCTCTTAGGACAACTACCTATTTTGGTATTGCTGTATATCACTTGAGTGTATTTTAGAGTTTTATATTTAGGTAATCTATAGGTTCCAGGTGGAGTCGCCCTTATTGGGGCAGTTGCTCTACTTTTGCTAGGTAGGCTTTTTTCTAGGAATTAGCTATACGTAATATCGTTTTATTATATATGTAATAAATGTTAAGTTTTAGAGTATATTGTTAGGTAGATAACACTTTTTTGGGTTTTTTTGAGAATTGGTTCAAAGGCCCCAAAATTTCACCCAACATAATGAAAAATGAAGACTGAGGAAAATTTAGCAGATAACTAATCGAGATAAATAAAGTCCCTACACATAGCTTCTGGAGGCTGGAAATCACTATCTGTTTTGAGGACAGGAGCTTGTTTGGGTCATGTACTTTATACACAGCGTATTTGAAAAAATGAAATGTGGCCACCGTCACCTGATGCCCAAAGGAGCCACTCATCCTGGTACATGTACAAAGCATGCAGTACTGCAATGTACTGTAGAGACGCTACTAGAATCAATCACTGCATGCACTGCACTAATACAGTTGTTATAAATATAAAATTTTTATGATAATTGACTAGACTAGTGTTTGAGAGATTGTGTCTTGAAATCATACTCAACATACAATGTCCCAGGAATGACCATTGCATGTTGAAAATATTATATCTTAAGGCCACTGTAAAAGGTTTATGGTAAAAATCAGCTATTATTTTGCTTATTAAATTACATTCAACTTATCCCTGTTCAATGGAAGGCATATGAAGAGAAAACAAATATTTTATACCATGTTCAATAGTGTTAAATATTTTGTTAAATACATTTACGGTACCTGATATCTCATTTTTTCTATTAGTATTTGTTTAAATGTTCTATATGGAAGTTAACTTTAAGATTTATTTTCTGCTATACAAAGTGTTAAGAAAAACTGTTCTTGGTGGATTATTTGTCCTTAAATTGGTCCAGAAGCAAAAAAAAATGTTCCATTGGGGAACAATTCGATGTGTTGTATAAATCAATACTTTCTTTAGTAAGACACATAGCTTTTAGCTGAACTGGCTGTTTCAACTTACCACAGCTGCTTAGCAGTCACAAAAAAAAGAAAAAATCCCACAAGGACATTTAGGCTCAGAAAAAATAATATATAGAAATATAAATCTAAAATATTGTCTTTCTACATGAAAGGACACTTAACCTACTATGACACGTCTTCTTAATTATCACAGCATTAGAGATTCGATGTTAAATACTTTGGTGTCAAAAAATATTATTAGAAGCAAATCTTTTATTAGTAACAAAAATTTAATCGCTTTGGTTTATCTTAATGATCTATTATTCAGTGCACAGTATCTTGATGGAACATCTTTTGAATGTCTTGCTTTTCTCTTAGTCGTTCCTTTTTTAATTTGCCTGATGAAGGGGCCTCTGTGCTCCAAAAGCTGGCAAATGTCTGGTTTCTGGTTAACCAATAAGAGGATAAAACACATGTTTTTATTTGATCATCAGCAAGTACGGCCATCTATATAAAAACTTAAGTTTGTAATTTTTTGGGTCTGTAGCTTTTAAGTGCGGGTTAATGCACTGAAACGAAGGAAAGACATCAGCAATGATTTTTGAGAAGCAATTGTTGATGTTCATCAGTGTGAAAAGGGTTATACAGCTATATCCAAGCAACATGAAGTTCATCATTATAGTGTGAGGAAGATTTTTCATAAGTAGAAAACATTAAAGACAGTTGACAATTTTCCCAGGAGTGGCTGTCCCAGCAAATTCATCAGACCGGGAATTACTTGAGAAATAACAAGTAATTCAGATCCCAGTCAGCATACTAAATGTTCCAGTTCATGATAGTTCAATTAGAAAAAGACTGAACAAGTATGGCTTGTTTGGAACAGCTGCTTGGTGAAAGCCTCTTCTTTCCTAAAAAGAATATTGCAACATAGCTTTAATCATAAACACATACATCTCATACCTGCTTCATTTTATTCCACATTGAAACTGTAAAGGTAAAGTTTCCTGCATCTTGGTCTGTAGCCTGTTCAGTGTCAAGATCATATATGCTACATGTATACCCATTGTTTGGTCTCCCCATTGGTGGAACCACTGTGATTCATGATATACATGGCATCTATATTTTGTGCGCTATGCATGTGTAAATGAAACCGTGCCCCTACTTACCTGTGGTGTCAAGATCTTACATCTTAGGTGACGTTTGCACATGAGACACTTTGTATTACTTCAATTAAAAAGTAGTACAGCAATTCTGCAAGACTGAATGGTCTAAACATTGTTTATTTTCATGTACAGTATCTTTAGTGTCAGCAATATGAGAGGAAATACTTTACTTCTCCCTGGGTTCATATTCTCAGCTTCCTGATGCAAGCAGAAAGTGAGAGATGACGCCTGTGGAACTCTGTATTGGCCATCAGGGCTTCAGAGAGACTGACGTTCAGGCAACGCTGCAACAGCACAAAATAGGCTTTGTAGCTTCCTGGTGACACTTCCAGAACAATAGCAGATGATGTAACATGTTCATATGAAATGACTTGTGATCATCACCTAATGAAAGATGTAGTAGTAGATATAATAGTCTACTTTAAACCACACTGGGTGCAGTATTCAGAGTGCTTTTCTTCAACTGATGCAATAGAAATATTATAAAATGTGCTAGAAAAAAATACCTCCCCTATACTCTCCAGTAGTGGCATCTGAAAGAAAAAGGAAATTACCAGAAGGGGCTCCAGGGGCAGAATCCGTCATAAAAGTTGTGCCCTTGAATTTCAGCAAAGATCGAAAAGACTGAACAAAAAAGAGTGCCAGATGAGACAGCCATTCTGCAGAAAGGTCTTTAGCCCAGATTCTTCCATCAATCATTTTGTAGTCTATAAGGAGCTAGAAAATTTTAAAAAGAAATCTCGTCCCTCTTTGCTAATAGAAATAATAATAAAAATTAAAAACCAGATCTCCAACCTCCCCTATGACATCTATTGCCAATGAAGTCTATCAAAACCCATAGTAAAAGCTACATCTCATTTTTTTCCAACATGGGCACTGGGGAATTGTATCCCTGTTTTTCAACACTTCGTGTCAGCTGGCCTAAGAAAAATAAAAACCACCAGAAATTTAGCTAACTCTAATCTCACACAAAAGGAGTTAAGGGCTATGAAAAATAATTGAATGTTTAATCATAATTTAATAATTCGTAATGCAGATATAGGAGGAGCTTTGGTCCTACAGGACTACAGCGATTATAGAAATGAAGCCTTAAGAATTCTACAGGATCCGTACTATTCTCACACAGTTCCGCAAAAAGTACATGAAGAGCTTCAATTAAAATATCTGAGTTTTCTTAAAGATGCCTTTGATAAAGACATTATCGATAAGAATTACTTACCATTGTGGAGCCCTCAATACCGCTGTTGTATCATTTGCCCAAAATTCATAAAGATTTAAAAAAAACACCTCCCGGACGTCCAATCATTTCCAGAATTAATTCTGCACTTCAAAATTTGTTCCAATATCTATATCTCCAACCATATGTTTATACTCTGAGCAACTATCTAAAGGATTCTGATATGGTGCCGAGAGATCTGGTAGATATGGAGTGGAAAAGCAATTACTCTTTTATAACTTGCGATGTCATGTTGCTATACTCCAATATAAAACACAATTTTTTAATTGAGGGCTTATCTCTGATCCTTACTAATAACTTATTTCAGTATGGCTCCACCCATTATCAGCAGGTTGGCACTGTGATGGGGACAAGAGTTGCCCCGTCATATGCTAACCTGCTGCTGGGCCTCTTTGAATCAGCGCACATTACTTTGGATTTTTTTGAACAATATTATTTATTTGTAACGCTATGTAGATTACCTTTTTATCATGAATAATGTTATATATGTCCCCATTGTGCCACCAAAATAACTCTTACCATCAAAGCATGGAATCCGCAAGACTTTTGAAGGCGTTTTGTTGTAAATGGCACCTAAACTTTAACAGCAAATCTTGAAAGGGGTATTCTCACCATATTGAATAGCTTTTAACATGCAGACAAGGGTAAAAAAAAAAAGACTATTACCACTACATTGCTTCTGTTCAGAGTGAGAAGCTGTTATCTGCTCTTAGCCAACTCTCTCTGCTCTTACAGGCTGAAACAGTGGTCGGGATAATGACTCATGCGGTGTTCCTTATCTTGAAAGATCAGAGTTTGTTTACATTGCTTAATGACAAGCTTTAAAGGGGTTGTCTCACCATGCTGTCACAATGGTATGTTCACATGGCTGATTTAGACTCTGAATATTCAGCGTCCAAATCAGCGTCAAAACCTTGTCTGAAAAGCACCTCAAAAGCCCCTTTCAGAAGAGGTTTTCCAATACTGTTTTCTTCCTGAAACACCAATACAAATTAACAGCCAAGGCAAAAACGGCGCCAAAAATGTGTCTAAAATGCGTCTAAAAGCACGCCGAGGTTTTGAAGCTCTCCATGGATTCCTTTGGGGATTTTCGGCATTGAAAACTCTTCAAGAATTTACATGATACTCCTTTTTCAGAGCCCAAAACAGCGTCCAAAGAAGTGCTTAAAAAGCGCTTAAAAACCTTGTTGTGCGTGAACTACAATGCTGTTTTACATAGAAATGAATGAAATTAAACTTGGTGAGGCTTTTTTTACGCTGTTTTGGGCTGGGAAACGCTCTGAAAATAGCCTCAAAATTAGCCGTGTGAGTCTTCAATTACCACTCTCTATATGTTGAAAGCTAATTTTTGTATTGAGAAAACCCCTTTCATCCTGAGTTGTAAATCACTTCTGTAGACCCGCTTACAGCCTAACCAGGAAGTAAGAGTCTGAAGCTGGCTGTGGCTCTGTTAAACAGCATGAGACAATTCCTTTAAGATTGTGTAAGTTGCAGGATGGGGCCTACATAGAGCTGACTTTTTTTTGTAGCAGATTCCAAAGATTGAGATATGGGGAATTTGGATATCACCTTGAACTCTTTGTCATATTTATCAAACCATTGCCAATGCATTTTTGCAGTTTGTCAGGGTGCACTGCCTTGCTGAAAGAGGTCACTGCCATTAGGAAATACTGTTACCATGAGTGGGGTGCAACAATGTTTCCCATAGTTTATACTGATACCATTTCTTCCCCGGGTAACTGCATGATGTCTTTTGAAAACAAATGAAGACACAAAAAAAGGACTGCTGAGAAAGAGTTGTACTTCAAAGACTATCCTCAAGATCTATAGACAAATGTCCGTTCCCCATCCCTCTAAGTTTTCAGCAGTTCTAATAAATTTACTACTGCCCTAAACCCTTTTTACCTGGCAGTCTTCGATCTAAGTAGCAAGTTGTTTATAGTTGTGTAGGACATCTTAACCTGTCCTGACCAGGCTGTTTACCCCCCAACCATCCCTTTTTGAACAGGCACGTTTTCCTTTTCCAAAGTACACATGGGTTTGAATGCTATAATCCTTTCTTCTGCTTGATTATTTATACATTTTTCTTGATGTCATAGGCTTGATTTTTATGTGGTTTTTGCATTTTTTAAAAATATGTAGAAAAGGGAGAAAAACTTAGCATTTCACATTTTTTTATTTTTTTAACTGTAAAGATGGTGCCGAAATAAATTCTGTATTTCATCCATCATGGACATTTATATACAGGTGATATAAAGTTGTAGGGTTGTCGGCAGCAGAGCTAAAAGTTGCAGTTTGGGCAGTTGGTATTTATTTTATTAATATTTTAGTTTTGTGTGTTTTTTGTTACTTTGCATGTCAATTCTTTCAAAGACGGACCCGAGGTGCGATATGGAAACACACAGTGGCGATCTCTCATGTGAACGGCGCCGTGTCTTCCTCATAGCCCGCAGTGATAATCTCACTGCTAATTGTTTAGATCCATCTCTGGGTCCATCCTGTCGGTCCCCGAGACGGATCTAAAAAGCGCTTGTAACACGGAGTAAAAACTCCTTGTGAACAAGCCCTTATAAGGTCAGAAATAGAGGGGCTTTTTTATATCATGGAAAATAGACAGGGCACTTACCTGATGTAATTAGTTGGTAGTCAGGCGTGCACCCCTCGACATCTAAAGGATGTTCCCCGAAATGCATCAGTCTTATTTAACAATACTTACAATCATGTTTGGATTACAATTTTTTTTAAAAGACGATGTTACAATAGAGGTGAAGTTTTATGATTGCCAAGTTGTTGTGGATGATGGATTCACAATTTTTTGCATCTCTTTTTATTAGTTTTTTTTTGTGATTTCTCCTGTAACTGGGAAAGTTGGCCCAAGTTACAGGAGAGATCCATCTCTTGCACTAATTGCAGCAGCTCAGGCAGTTACCAAGCCCCGACGGACACGTGATCGGCAGTGCTGGAAGCTGTAGGCCGATACAGGCTTCCTGTTTGTCTCTGAATACAGTGCTCACTGTATACACAGCAATCGAGGAGCCAGGGATAGTAATAAACCATCCCTGTCTTCTCAGTGAAGAGCCCAGCTATCTTTAATAGCTGGCTCTCCACCCGCGCAGCTGTACAACTAGTATACAACTGCACTCTCTGCACAAAGGTTCGAACGTCTGTGCAGAGATAAGCTGCCACTGTCCAGATGCTTATAGTCTGTGAGCGATCGGCAAATAGTTATTCTCATTAGCTTGACCTTACATATCAGCTTCTGATGTGCCATAATCAGTAATGGAGCATGGATGGTTAGGTTTTAATTTTGTTGTATTTCTAGATAGCTTTATGATGCGATGGTTTTATTTAAAGGGACACTGCCATCAGAAAGGAGTATTTTTGTTAAAACCGATACACCTATTTTTTTAAATTTTTGGCAATATTTTTTCTTTTATTTCAGCAGTCCCATGCAATTAAAAATGTCATATAAAATATTGTCCTTCTCTAACTGTGAGAGAAAATTTTTGTATGGCGGGGCAGATGTATTTTTTGGACTGTAAGACACGCTTTTTCCCCCAAACGGGGGGAGAAATATGGGTGCATCTTATAGTCTGAATGTACTGTCTCAGCCCGGCAGGGGGCTGGATAGAAGCAATGATGTGGGAAGCCAAAGGCAGAGTTTAAAGGGTTAAACCCCGCTGCCAACTTCCCACAGCTTCACCGTACTCCAGTTTCCTGCTGGCCAAAGATAGTACTGTGCAGTGGCGGACGGCTGTTCGCTACAGCCGGCAGCTGCCACTAACAGCAGAGATAGAGCTGGCTCCATCCCTGCTATTAACACCTTAGACAGCAGCTGCAGCGCCTAGCTGAATGATGAACTGTGCTGTGCACCACTCCTCCCTTCGATAACATAGGCAGGGTGTGGTAGGTAGTGAATGAAAATCCTATATACCGCAATACAGTAGTACTGCTGTATATAGGACAAAGGATTGTGCCCCTAACGGTCATGTACCTTAAGGGACTAAGTAACAACAACAACAAAAAAGTAAAAAAAAAATTATAAAGGTTAATTGGTATTGCCACGTCTGTAAAACTCCAGTCTATTTAAATATAACATAATTTATCCCGTATGCTGCACACCATAGAAAAAAAATTCCAAGCACCAAAATTGTGGGTTTTTTGGTCATTTCATATCCCCAAAAAAGTTGGAATAAAAAGTGATCAAAAAGTCACATGTATCCCAAACTGTTACCAAAAACTACCCTCCCGTCAGCACTTTTTGCTTACGTTTTTTCCCCTATTTTCCTCCTATAAAACCCAGGTGTGTCTTATAGTCCAAAAAATACAGGTGCTCTCACTCTACTTCAGCTGCTTTTATCTCTATGCAGTCTCATTTTAAATATTAGATAATGATGTAACAATTGCTTTATTTAGATAAGATTACCCTAGGCCACAAGCAATACATAAAAGGAAAATAGGGTAATCTTATTCTGCACTGGGGCAGGGAGTTTCTTCACACTTATCAGATAATTTGCTGATAATATTTACACTTCTCAAACCCAGAGCTGACCAGAAAGAAAGACCATCAAGCAATCCTCTCACTGCTGTGCTATCAGAGCTCACAGAAGGGAAGATAGAGAGAGAGTAATGTACATAGGTGAACTTCAAAAAAATCTAAAAAAAAAAAAAACAGCCACCCAATTTAATAAAAAAGTCCGTATAATTTTCGCATAATGCTTTTCAATATGTGAAAAAAAAATGTTGACGGAAGTATCCCTTTAACCTCCTTGATTTGAGGCATTTACATACACCCAGTGTCTTTAGCCTTCTGTTTGCTGTTCATGTTGGTTTAATATCCCACTGGTTCCTTTTTAAGATGTTTTTCCTCTTCACTGTTCACAAGTACTGGGCTCACAGGGGAGGGCTTGCTTTGCTTACAAAGTAAAAACTACAGCAGTGCCATGTGTCGTATAACATTAGGATAAATCATTTTCTTAGCTCTCAGCTCTTTCTTAGCTGTAAGTTTTCAGTGTTGCCTGAAATCGCTCTGCCACTTTTAGGGCATGGAGACTCTGACACGTGCACTATTGGTCACTATGCATAACATTAATTTAAAAAAAAATGGTTGTACAAAAAACTTTGTTATATATCTTTATAGAAACCATTCATCTAAGAAATGCTTTACACACGTCAATGGAAACGAAGGTCAAGACAGGTTAAATATGTGAGGCACTAAGATCTCAGGAGGTTTTCCTGTGGCTCTATAGGCCAAAAGTAGCTTCTGTCATCAAGCTTCTCTTATTCGATTGCATCTAGAAAAAGCACAGTAATGTTATACTTTGGGGTTAAAGGTTCTCTACTAAGTTAATGACATATACAGCCTTAGTTAATAATGACTAGGCTAGACAGTTTAGCAATGATATATTTTGTCTATGAAGTTACATTACAAGTATAAATGTTGAAGTACTTGTAATAATTATCGACCAAAACAACAAACAGGTGCAGAGAAAAAAGCACTTTGATAAAATATTGTGTTTTTTTAATTGTGTGTCTCTGTGTCATTACCACCTACCTGTATTTTGTAATATTTAAATTTTTATTCAATAAAATATTGTGTTGGTTTTTTTAAAGTTCTTTTTTCTTTGCACCTGTTTGTTGTTTTGGTTGATTATTGCTTGGTGCTTTTTCAGAGATTTCCTATATTTTAGGGAATCTTTGGTTAATGTTCAAGTAACAATGTTAAAGGGATTATGAAAGAGAGAGTGGTCAGGAGATATTACAAGGATCACGTTTTACAGAACTTTGTATGTGTATTACCTTTATACATCCATTTGACTCTTTGAAGAAAATCAAAGAGAATACCAAACTAATACCAAGAGAATACCAAACTAGCACCCATTGACATGGAAGCATTGTGTAGTAGTATTTCACATTAGTAGGGAATTAAAGCTAAATATATTGCATTGTTCATCTTTTTGTTAAGGAGCTACAAGTGATTTTATCACCTTCTGTGCTCTCTCTGGTTCCCCTAGTGACCGACCTGTGTACTCTTTTCTCCCCTGCTGTTTGTTCTATCTGATAGCAGGGAGTGAGGTCATCACACAGATCTCACACAGGTCGCGGCAGCACAGAACTCCGGACAGTGAGAGCTTGTGTGTTATCTGATCTTTCAGACAAAAGACTAATTACTCTACTCTTTACATTAGCTGAGAAGCTTCTCCGGACCCCAGAGAAGGTAATTTAGCTAATTTAGACTGATAAACATAATAAACAGAGAAGTCTGAATACATGGAGCTCATATGCCAATTACAGACAGCTTGACCAGGAAGCGACGGAGCCAAGCAGCATTATTTCATTCATGAATCCTAAGAAACTTTGAGATGAAACAACCCCTTTAATAACATTACCTATTTAGGTTGGTAATTTATTTGTGTTACCTTACGTGTGCATTTGGATATTTTCTAGTAATATCTTAAGATTACATCATAGACTTGGTACTCATTGGGGGTTAGAGTGCATCAGTTTTAATTTATTTAATAAATGTTATGTTAAAAGAGTTTCTATTCCATTCTGTAATGACTTTGAACTTTCCATAGGAATGTATAGAGAGATTCTCCACCAGGTCATACCACCATGCTGTGTATTTCAGCTCAGAGTTCAGGTTACATGACCTAGCGGCAGCAGTGAGAAATCCTGTATTCGGCTGCAGGTGTGCAAAATGACTGTCACAGCTGTGTACCTAGAAGCACTAAAGGAAAAAAACAAGAAAACAACCCGGAGTGGACCTTTTAATGTGTAGTGTACTAAACCCTTTTGTTCACTGTGGCACTGCCATTCTTGCTTGTTATTGCATCCTGTTAAGAAGTTAAACTGTAATGTTTTTAAGTTACTCTTAATGCCAAAGTCAGCTGAAATGTAGAAAATGTAATCAATGACATGGCCTGAAAGCACAGCTATCGATTTCCTGCCTTCTCCCCAGCTGCTAGCTTACACTGGAGCCACGCTATATTGAGCATGTTTCCAATGAAGTTAATTGGCAATGCAGAGATACCTGACCATTGATTGATCAAATGTGATTCAAGGAGATCAGATTTTGGCTGGTGGTTTTCATCCTGGAGGCTGATATCTTCTATTATCTTTAAAATGTCAATAGGGTTTCATGTAATTTTTTATTTAACAAGCAGCCGCAGTCAACTCGTGTTTGTCCTTTGATAGCTGATAGTAATTATTTTCTCCTGCCTTGAAAACACAGGTCAATGTGATGCAGATAGAAAAAATAATCCCTATACATGTTCCTTCCAGGCATTATTAACGTTAAATCTCGTTATGGAAATATCAATGAGAAACAGAATATAGAGATAAAGAGGTAAAAAAGAGAAAAACATTCAAAGTGCAAGAGTGGATCGTAATACTTGTACATGAAAAAGTGGTCAAACAAATTATAGATTTGCATGTATAATTTAATAAATATGCCTAAAACTTTAATTTTTAGAGGTTTAAAAAAAAAAAAAAAACAAGAACCTAAACGTGTTTTCTCACCCCATTGACTGGCTTTAACAATGTAGGCAGAGGTAAATAGAGTCTATTAGCTATACATTACAGTTCTGATTTTTCTACCTTTCAGAGTTAGAGCAGTTCTTATCTCGTGCTTGCTTACACAAGCTTCCATGGGTTACTCACCACCCATCCCTGCTCTAGCAGCACTGGCTGGGATGTGGACATCACTTTCTGCTGTGTCTTATGAGCAATATGACTATTTTCTTACTAAAACCGATAATTTAAAGAATGATATTCCAAAAAGAAAATTCAAAAAGGGACCTATGTTAGTGAATGCTCACCCCATGATGCCACTATGGTTCATAAGTACTTAATTCTTAGTGCTTTTTTATGTTCAGTCAATGTTTAGTCAAGTATTCAACAAGTTTTATGAAAATAACAATACCAGAAAACAAAAAAGAATAGTACAATATACTGGTAACCCCAGTAATAGTGCTTTGAAGGTGTACAGCAATGGGATATTATGCGGGTAGACAATGTTCTGGGATGAGTTGGCACTAAAGCACCTAATGATTACATGATAACCTAACATAAAACCCACTGTATCCTCCTTTAAGGAGTGGTCTCACTAGGCTGTTTCAGAGCCACAAGCAGTTTTAGATTCATGCATCCTGTCTCTTCCTGTTCATGCTGTGGGTGGTTCTGTAGCAGTCGTTAGCATATGATCTCTGCATTCACAGCTCTTCTTATTGCATTAAGATGAGAGCAGGAGATATTATCTATAGTCAAGAGAACTTTAGAGGTCAAAATAAACAAGTAATTATATTCCTTTGTTTATTAGAGATAACACACTGTTCTCAAGCAGCCGGTAGTCTGACCTGTGGTGATGTTCCTGCTGTCAAATGCCGACCTGTGTGCCTTCTTATTTCTTCAACAAAGCAAAAAAATACAAAAAAACAAAGCAATATATTTGGAAAAAGTCTTCAATTACCTGTCCCTACATGTTCAAAGTAATTATTGTAGTGAGACAACCCCTTTAAAACCAATGTCAATTACAACGAACAGGGAGCTATTGGGACATACACAAAGATACAGTGGGGAAAATAAGTATTTGATAAACTGGTGAGACCTACAAAGAATGGAGAGGTCTGTAATTTTTGTCGTAGGTACACTTCAACTGTGAGAAACATTTTTTTAAATATTTCATTTTATTGCATGACATAAGTATTTGATCTCCTACCAACCAGCACGAATTCTGGTTCTCACTGAGCTGTTAGTTTTTCTTTAAAAAGCCTTCCTATGCTGCACTCATTACCTGTATTCATTGCACCTGTTTGAATTTGTTACCTGTATGAAAGACACCTGTCCACATAATCAATCACTCTCCAACCTCTCCACCATGGCCAAGACCAAAAAGTTGCCTAAGGACAACAGGGACACAATTGAAGACCAGCATAAGGCTGGGATGGGCTACAGGACAATAGGCAAGCAGCTTGGTCAGAAAGCAACAACTGTTGGCGCAATTATTAGAAAATGGAAGAAACACAAGATGACTGTCAATCTTCCTCAGTCTGTGGCTCCATGCAAGATCATGGCACATGGGGTAAGGATGATTTTGAGAAAGGTCAGGAATCGGCCCAGAGCTACACGGGAGGAACTGGTCAATGACCTGAATAGAGCTGGGACCACAGTCTCAAAGATTACCGTTAGCAACACACTACGCCAACATGGATTAAAATCCTGCAGGGCATGCAAGGTCCCTCTGCTCAGACTAGCACATGTTCAGGCCCATTTAAAGTTCACCAATGACCATCTGGATGATCTAGAGGAGGCATGGGAGAAGGTCATGTGATCAGATGAGACCAAAATACTGTAAAACTTTTTAGTATCAACTCCATTCGCTGTGTTTGGAGTAAGAAGGATGAGTACAACCCCAAGAACACCGTCCCAATCGTGAAGCATGGGAGTGGTAACAACATACTTTGGGGATGATTTTCTGCAAATGGGACAGGACGACTGCACCGTATTGAAGGAATGATGGATGGGGCCATGTATTACGAGATTTTGGCCAACAACCTCCTTCCCTCAGTAAGAGCATTAAAGATGGGTCGTGGCTGGGTCTTCCTGCAAGACAATGACCCGAAATACACAGCCACGGTAACTAAGGAGTGTCTCTGGAAGAAGCATTTCAAGATCCTGGAGTGAATTTGAAAAGAAAAGCCTGCTTAATGCCTGAAGTTCCGTGGTGAGAAAACCCCTTTAACTCTCCTCTGAAGCCTGTCCCATTCAGTGCAATCAATCACAGATCTCAGAGGTTTCTGCTTTCAAGAACAACATGTGACTGCTGGGGCCAGTGATTGACTGCAGTGGAATCGATGAATGTGACATCAGCAGAGAAGAATATTAGGAGCAGTGGTAGCTCTGGAGTGGATTGGACTTCACAGAGATAATTCTCAGGGTAGTGAGGGACCCTGTCTCTAATCAAACTAAAATTTCAGCGTTAGCAAAAGTACCTTTTTATTATGTAAAAATTACTTTTAAGTTATCTTCCTGATGTGTTATCTTCCTGTGCAAACATTAATCCGATGTGTGGGTACATTATGTCTGGTGTTGAAAGGATGCAGGAAACTTCAAAGCACCAAAAAGGAAGGCGAATGTAGAAAAAAGTTTCCCATAGAGGACAAGTCTAGCACAATGAGCATAGTCTCCGGAAATTCCTGCATGTGAATAAGTACAATTAATGTTATCCTAGACTGCCATTTAGCACGTCATTGCTTCTATTTCTGTAATCAGGTGCTTCCAGCCTCACCCTTCTATATTCTCCAGCCAGTGCTCTGGTGCCTTAGCTCTGAAACAGAAATGCACACAATTATTTGTATGGGAATAGGTTTTTTGACCGGACAATTAGATCAGTAATGTTATGTTCCTGTGTGTTAGCAGCCATTTTTAGTGTTCAGTAAGTACAAGTTATGCATTCCATATGAAGGCTAACTATCATTGCTTTTACAGTTTAATGGCTTTATGTTAATAATATGTAATCAGTGTGTAAATTAAAGGTTATGCAGAGAGGGGTCTATATAGATCCCAGTAGGGGAGCATTTGTTGCAACCGCATGAGGAGCCTGCTCAAGTTGTGAGCAGAGTAGGTCCAGATTCAGAAAGCTAGAGAGAGAAGCCAGGGACTGAGAGTCCGAGTGAAGCTGGATGGTGGGATCTTTAAGTAGCTGACCTGAAACTATGGGTGCAAGGTAGAGACCTAGATAATCATAGCACCAAAGAAGGATTGCAATGCAAATTATGAGTGTTGTCCCCAAGAAGAAGCTGATGAGCTGGCACATGGAGAGCTGGGATAGTGAGAGCTGAAACTCAAAAGTCCAACAAAAAGAGTAGGTTGATGCAGTTAAGAACAGGCTTACAGGAGTCTTGGAATCATTGGCCAAATGAGTGAGTATAATTCCTTCTCCTGCAGATGATGACAGATAAAGTATTACACTGTAAAATACAGGATAACTTAAAAACCAGTTGCAAGTGTTTGTTTTTCCCCCTCTTTTGGAAGGGTAACGACCCAAAATTTGGAATGTTAGTGTTTTGCAGGCGCCTTTTTTGCACCCATGAGGGTTTTGGAAATCGAAAAAGGGTTGGTAACCAAAATTTTTTTAAAGGGCAAAAGGGAGACCCAGGAGACACAGGACAGACCTATACACAGTAAATGAATGGTGCGATCCTAAAAAATTATAAGATTAAACAAGGCAGGAGTTACTCTCCCAGAAGTCCCAGAAATTTGAAGGATGGGCAAGCCAAACGGGAATTTGGGTGAAACCGGGCTTGGGGTGGACTTGTTGGAGCTTCTGACATTCACTGGCCTGGTACTATGACCATTCCCTATGTTTCTAAGTTGGTTCTGTAAGCATGCTGCATAATGAGCAGCCATCAAGCTTGTTGTACCTGTGTTGTGAAGATAATATAAATTATTTGCTTAACCAAAACCTCATGCCCCATTCCAAGCTTACTGCGACGTATCATTATGTAGTCCAGGCTGTTCAGCTCAGAGATCTTTGACTAGAGTGGATATAGTTGTATCCATTTCACAGCAGAACAGGAATGGAGTACCATTTTTTCTGCCATTTTATGAGACAGTTTCCCTTTATACCTCATTTTTCCCATGAACCTGTGCCTATTATTTTAACCCCCTTTACGACATTTGACATATGGGTATGTCCTATTGTCAGTAAGGTACTAAGTAGGGGCTTACATAGTAAGTCCGCTACTTAGGAGTTATGTGCCAGCTGCTAATTGCCGCTGACACCCACTGCTATCAGCAGGGAATGGAGATGGCCCTGATCTCTGCTGTTTAAGTTGGCTGGGCAATCCGCTGTGGCATTTTTAAATGAATGATGAATTTGGCTGTTCTATCGTTGCCAGGTAGCGGGAAACCCTAGAAAAGGGCTTACATAGCCCCTTTTTAAAGTTCTTTTTAACTACTGTAATATTGATAAAAAGCAGAAGTGATGGTGCCCCTAGTGGTTAAGTACCCTGGGGGGACTAAATGTGTAAGGTAAAAAAAAAAATGTTTTAAAAGTGTAAGAAAAAGTAAAAGATATTAAAAGTTTAAATCATCACACTTTTGTAATTTTATAAATAAAAAATGTTACACATAATAGCTATCGTCACATCTGTTAAAGTTATATATATTAAAATCACTTTTTAAATCCCGAAAAGAACAAAAAAGGGGAAAAAAAAATCAAACATTGTGGTTTGTTTGGTTATATTTTTGTCCCCCCAAAAATTGGAAAAAAAACTTATCAAAAAGTTGCATGTATCCCAAAATGGTACCAATAAAAAGTATGTTTCAGCCCACAAAAAATGTAACTCTCACTCAGGTCTCTAGGTGAAAAAACAAAAAGTTATTGGTCACAGAAAATGGGCTGCAGGGAAAAATTTAAAAATGAGAATTTTGTTTTTTTTTTTAAAGTGCAAAATTTTATGAAAACCCTTAAATTGGATCGCGGAAAAATTTGTGCCAACCTGCAGAGTACAGATAACATCATTTATATTGAAGAGTAAATGGCATAAAACAAATTAGTAAAATTAAGCCAAGCATGTTTTTTTTACATTTCACCTTACTTTGATTTTTTTTTTAGACCATTCGATATTCTTGGTAGGGGTAAACCCGCCCCCAACAAAAAATTTTTGTCCCCCCCAAAAAAGGGAAGCCATATGTCATATAGATGAAAAAATAAAAAAAGTTATGATCTTGAAGCTAAAAGGGGAAAAAAGCCAAAGTTTAATGTTTGGCTGCAAAAAGGGGGGTTAAATTGAGGGGAATAAAAAACAAATTAATCAAAATTTTTAAATCTTTTTATTTCCGTAGTTACAAAGTTTTATTTAAAAAAAGCAGACAACCTTTTTAAAGAAAAGACTTTTTGAAGAGTGCAGCCAATATTTCATGTTTACAGGTTTTAGCATCGTTCCTCTAAAACCTAAATGATTGAATCTAGAGCCTTGTCCATCAAATCCTTTTCATTAGTTATGGTTTATTAGGCTCCTATATAAGTACAGCTAATATATACCTTATTTATATATAGATAACAGCAAATATCTCTGGTATCCTTAAGCTCTATGTATGGTGACCAAAACCCTGGTAAAAAAACAAAGGGCCCTTAACAGTTGTTCAATTTAAAAAATAAATTTGTGCCTCCTGGGCATGCCCAATTCTTAAGGTTCTTGGGGGTTTTTGGGCACTAATAAGGTAATAAAAAAAACAAAATTTTTCACTTATAAAAGATTCTATTTTTTTTTGTTTTCTGTGTGGTGTAAAAAATAATTTGCCCCTTTTCCGATTTCTTAGGGTCATCCCCCGGAAAGGACAAAATACCTTTTGGTTTATTTGGGGCGGGAATTTTTCCCGTTTTTAGTGCCGTCCCCACGGCCCGGGGGACGGCTTTTTTCCCCGAATGAGTAGAAAAAGCCGCCCCCCCTTCCCATCGATTGTTATCTTCGTCCAAAAAACCAACGGGAAAATGAACTGTTCAATGCAAAAACGCAAACCATCTGAAAAAACGTCCGCAAACCGGTGACATGGGGACATGAACTTAATTTTTTTTGGGAAAAATTTTTCCACTTAAATATTTCAATAACCCCCAAAAACTTCCAAATATTAGACAGCATAACACAAGTAAACACAAAATCTTTTTTAAAAATTAGTCTTTACTCTAAAGGAAAAAATAATCCAAAAAAACTACAGGGCCTGGTTGTTTAAAAAGTATTAGCTGTGATTTTCACCCCTTTTGGGAAATGAGACAATTTTCCCTACCCCCACCCCCGTTGATTACTGCCACACTTGTTCTTAAGCAAGAAAACGAAATAGGGGCCTCCGCAAAGTGAAGTAGACCGAAAAGTCCCCAGAAGCTAGCTAGGGGAAAACCAAAGAAATTTCAGGTTATCGAAAAAAACATGGAAAAAGTGGGATCTTCCTAGGAGTGGCCCATCCCCCAAATTACCCCAAAAGCGCAGCAAGGATTCATCCCCAAGAGGTCACAAAAACCCCCCCAACAACCATCCAAAGAACGGAGCCCCACTTTCTTCAGTTAAGGTCAGTGTTCAGACTCCCCCCAAAAAGAAAAGACGAGCAAAAAGGCCTGCATGCCAGAGTTCTAAGATGAAAACCACTGCTGAGCAAAATGAACATAAAGGCTCATTTTGCCAAAAAAACATCTTGATGATCCCCAAACCTTTTGGGAGGAGATTCTGTGGACTGACAAGATAAAAGTTGAGATTTTTGAAAGGTGTAAGTTCCATTACCCACTGGGAAAATAAAACACAGCATTTTAAAAAAGGAACATCAACCAACATAAACATGGTGGTGGTATGTGTGGTCTGGGACTGTTTTTCGCTTTTAGGGACCCGGAAAACTTCTGTGATAAAAAAAAATCCTGAAATTTTGCTGTTACCAACAAAATCCCGAAGGAGAATGTCGGCCATCTTTTGTGACCTCACGCTGAAGCGCACTTGGGTTATGCAGAGGGACAAAGATCCAAAACACACCAGCAAGTCCACCTCTGAATGGCTTAAGAAAAACAAAATGAAGACTTTGGAGTGGCATAGTCAAAGTCCTGACCTTAATCTGATTGGAATGCTGTAATATGATCTTAAGCAGTTAATTCTTGGAAATGCTCCAACAATTCTGTAGAAATGGGTGGGCCAATCAGTTATTAAGTTTAGGGGGCAATTACTTTTTACCTTAAAGGGGTTGTCTCGCTACAATGATTGGGTTTTAATTTAAAAAGATCTTTAAAAAAAACAAGCAGCTTTGCCAATAAATGTTCATTACAAATGTCCCTACTAAATTTTGAGTTTTTCCCTATAGTAGGAGTGAAATCAGCCCCCTCAAATCACTATAAGCCAAACCGACCTGTTGATTTTTATCTCACTGGCTGTCAGTGCTGGTGACTCATCAGCTTCTCAATACAGGTCGAGAGCCCCTCCCGCACAGTATGGGGCCACTTGTGATGCTTCTGTAGGAAGGGAGAGGGAGGCTCTGGCTTCTGTGTCTGTGAGTTTTGGGCTGCCTGGATTAACCCTTGTGTGCCTGCTTCCCTCCGCTCTCTACAAGATGAGAGAGCAGAGGTGAGGCTGATCTGCGGTCATAGAAGGGAAGGCAGAGTAAGTGTGTTACTATAATCTGATGTGTTGTGGAGCTTTGACTATACTAAAGAACAGATCAGGGGGGCATGTGAAGGGGTTCTATCCCTCCCTGCTCTGCTGTATTAGTGACACATGTGAAAATAGTAACACACTTCACAGCTGCCTGTGTCTGTTCTGACAGGGTTTTTGTTTTGTTTTGCTTGAGATGTCCTGTGGAGATTTGTATGCTAAGCAGGGTTATAGGAAACCTTTACAACCCCCCTGCTCTGCTATTAGCATCACAGCTTCACAGACCTTGGGCTCCATAGCCCTCATAGATCAGCCCTCTCCCTGCTGTCTCCTGACTCTGTGAGGGGATGCAGCAAGAGCTCACCACAGCAGCACTAGGCAGCTATTCAGCAGTAAGGGCGGGAGATCTAGCAGGCACACACGGGGTTAACTCTGGCAGCAAACCCCTCGCCCTCCCCTGCTTTTATAGAAGTAAGCAGTGGGGGCTGTCTGTGTGCTGAGGGGAAGGGGTGGGGAAAAGGGGCAGACAAGAAGCACGCCCCTGAATTCAAAAATCCTATGGGGCCAGAAACACTGAGGTAGGCTGAAAACCTGTAGTGAGAAAACTCCTTTAATAATAAAGACCTTCATTTAAAAACTGCATTTTGTGTTTACTTGTGTTATGTTTGTCTAAAATTAAAATTTGGTGATCTGAAACATCTGAGTGCGACAAATATCCAAAAGATTAAGATATTAGAAAGGATGCAAATACTTTTTCACACCACTGTATCTTATCAGAGTCATACCCCCTTAGTTGCACATCTTTTTAGCCTGCATGTGTCAACACACATCAGCAAGCCTGCATCTGTGCTAGTTTCTAGTGTACTGTGTTTTACTGTGGAGGAGGCTGAGATGTGAATTTGGTGACCCAGTGGTCAATCCCGATTGTCCATTATTTCTTTAGCTATTGTTTGGGACTCATATATAATTCTTTGTAAATCATTAATTTTATTACATTCCCTTGTGACTTTGTGGTCATGCCTAGTGACTAGGGTTCATTCTCTAGTGATTTAGTAGATACGAGGAATACTGTGTAGTTCTTTGTGATCACTAGCTCTGTATGTAATCCAGTTTCTGCTGTGACAGCAACTTTTATTTTAGGCTTCTCCATACATTAAGTCGGAAGTTCAGACTCAAGCATTAGGAACCCTCCTGTCCTTAAGTAACTTTTCACCCAGTATCATACTCTAAGCTAAAATATCACATTTCAGTGAGCTTAAGTGAGCTGTTTGTGATCTATGTGTATAGTATGCCAGCAATATACAAGAAGACCCTGAATCCATTTTCAGTTAGGAATCACCCTACTAGTCTATTGCACAATGTATAAGTATTTTTCACCATATTGATTTTAAGATCTTCTCTACATAGAATTCACTGTAATTTACAGTATGATATCAGAAGAATTGTTTTATAGCAGCTGCAATGCATGTGTGTGACGGACAGCTTTTGGACATGTATCTAGGGGGAATGTTTGGTATGTGATACTTGTCAAGATTTTATGTATTCCTTATTACCTTCTCACATCTTGACCCCATTCTGACACATACCCTTCTCTCACCATGTTTTATCTTTGCCTTACTTCTTTCTTGACTAATGCTTTCTGACTTACACATGTTCTCTCCAGCCTTTGCCTTATCTCTCTTCGAAGAACACATTTATGTGCTCTGTGAACAACCCTTCTCTGATTCACTATTTTATTACTTAGTCTAAATTGTGATCCATTCTCAACCAACTTACCAAAACCATTCTAACCAAATTTACAAACAGTCTTCTGGCTGCTTCTACTCCTTACCTAGGCTTATCGTTGACCCGTCATGATCACTACAGACTCTTTTCTCCATGGGCATCATATTACTACTGCTCCCATAGTTTTCCTCCAACCGGTCTGGATGAATGCTTTCTTTCCTTACCTTCATTGCTACCTGTCTTTGTTTTTATTTCTATCCCTTTCTTCAGGAACCTCAACCTGGCTTTGCACCAGGGATACCCTAGTTGGAAAACACTGGTATATGTGCTAGTCCTTTGTCATGATCTGCAAGTTTCCCTGCCTCTCCTGTGTCAGTAACTTTCCCTTTGATCCTGGTGGTGAAATCTGGTCTCTAATCTGTCTGCTGTTCAGTACAGCAGCATTTACTCCTGCAGATGCAGGTCATCATCTTGTCTGGCTAGCTTTAAAACTCAGCTACTGCCTTCAATCTGGGCCTGAGTATCTGATGTGCTAGCTAGGATCCATTGCACTAGGATCACGCCCTCCGAGTTCCTGAGTCATGATGACCTTAGCCTTCCGTTGTCCCTGTTGTCCTGCATGCTGGTACAAACCTCCGTTCACCCTGTTGTCCTGCTTGCTGGTACAAGCATGCTGTTCCTTCGTTGTTCCTGGTATCACATCTGTTGTTTGGACTCTATTGCTCCTCACGTCCCTGACCACAGCTGGATAGGCAAGTGCCATCCGCAGCTCCAAGGATTCACTTTCCCTTTTACGTAAAAGACGTTTCAAGGATTGTCTGTAATCCCTGTATGTGTTTCTTTCTGCAATAAAGCACTTTGAAACGTGACATCCTTCATTCCCTGGATTCATAGTTTTCATCAATTTCGTTCTTTGAAGAACTCAATATAGTCTTCACTTTTGCACGGCTTTTGTTTAAATCCTCACATTATTATTAATTAAAGTTTAAAGGGGGACCCCCCCCCCCCCTTTAATTCTGGCACAGAAGGTGAGGGGCAGACGTGTATGGGGTTGAGTAGTGGCAGCAGGGTTATTGTAGGTTATAGGCTATCCTGAGGCTAGTGAAAGTGGAGGAAAATGAGTTCCGGAGTAAAGGGGATGCACAGAAGAAATCTTGGAGACGGTTATGTGAGTAGCTGACAAGAGAAGAGCAGAGAAGAAGGTCCTGTGAGGAACGGAGGATGTGTGAAGGGAGGTATCTGGAGATTGAGGCAGAGTTGTACGTGAAGGAGATGACATTGAGATACTTGTAGGTCTTGGTTAGTTGTTTGTTCTTAATTTGATGGTCATTGGGGGTTGACAGAGGAGGAATGTGTATAGTGGTAGAATAAAACATTAAACCCTCAACCACTTAAAACATGTTCCCAAATAATAATATCCATGTCTGAGGCCAGTACCTAGCTGGCTATAAGCTGGTGTCAAAGAACTGGGAGAATGTCACTCTTTCACAGTTTGTCCTTTTGAAGCTAGAAAGCGCCAAATCTATGACCCGCAATAGAACAGGTTCATTCCTTCTGGCACATCCTACACTGCTTTAAAGCTATTTAGAACCGGCCTCTCTGCGCCTAGATCATACATGTTGCCCAAAGTACATACATTCCTATTGATGATGTTTTCTACTCCCAATTATTGTCTCTATCTGTGGTCCCTTTCGGCTGTAAAGTCATTTCATATAGTTACTGTCATTTAGTACATTTAAATTACTATATGTGTGATACAGTATTATGAACATTGTATATACTGATAATAAAAGGGTTATCTGCCAGTTTAAAAACCGCTCTGTAAGTCAGGGGCCTCTTAAAATAGAAATGAAGTGAAATCACATTTGAAGACTGCTCCCGATGCTCCCTGCCATTGATGTCACTTTCATCAATAATGTTACACTGCAGCCAATCACTGGCCTCTGTAGTCATGTGCCTTTCGTACAGGAAGAGACCACTATGGCCTATGATTGGTTGAAACATCATGTGACTGAAGGGTGAGGTCCTTTTGGAGAGCATTGGGAGTGGTGGCTGTTTTGGAGCAGAGTGACCTTTAGAAGTGAGTTAATTTATTTTTTTTATTTTTAACACTTTTTTTCAAACTAACATTAAGCCCCTTGGATGACAGTGGCCTATTTCCAAAAGATAATGGTTCTTGCCTCACTGCAAAAATTGTTCAGGAACGGTTTGTAAAGCATTACAGCATTTAAGGTGTTGTCTGGGTACCAGTACACCTTCGGATTTGTGGTCTCCATGCTTCAATAGGTTAGTGCTGTTTTGGTTTGATGAAGGAGGTCCTACAAAATATTAGCCAGGTGGTTTTAAAGTTATGGCTGATCAGTTTATTTCACCACTAAAGGTCCGTCTTCACGGCAAGGATTTATAGTCGGTTTTTGACACGGTTTTTGGATTTTGAAACCAGTGAAAAACCAAATGTAAACCATCCCCATAGACCTCAATAGAAAATCTGCCTTTTAAAAAAAAAAAAACTTGGAACATGTAAATTCTTATGTAAATTCTTATGTCAGATTTCCAATAACCGTGACAAAACACTAACAACGAATGTAAAATACTGGTTGGATTCTGATTAGAATTTTACATTCGGTTGTAGTTTTTTGTCACGGTTATTGGATTTGGCCAATTGAATAGTACAGTTTCCACCGGAAATCTGACAGAAGAACGTACATGGTCCAAGTTTTTTTTTTGTCCTTTCTGTGTGGGCACAGCCTAAAGATGATGAAAACATATGATTAAATATTCACAATTAATCTGTATACTTCAACAAGCAAAGTCAACTATTTTACCACGTGAGGTGTTAATGGTTTTGCCATGAAGAACCTAGCCTCTTACATACTTCACTACATCACCTGCCATTTTTTCCAGTTCCTATTACATGTCACAGATTTGATGGTTTTTGTTTTTTTCCTTTGGAGGTGGCAATTTTTTTTTCTTTTCACCCATATTTTAGTGGCTATAATACACTTTGTAAAGCTAAGCAATTATGCACGTGCAGGCTAATAAAAGTGCAGATACAGCACAGCTGAGTTTCTCATGTGGTATTACTTAATGCAATTTTATGTGGAGCAGATAAGCTATAGATGACTATGTATATTACATCCCCCTGTATATTACATGTCTATTACAACCCGCACTGTTGATTCAGCCCACTGTCTTGAGTATGTCCCCATCCCTCTCTCCTGATATAATCGTGAGGTTGGGCTTAGATCCAGGAGAATACAAATATTGGACATGTACTGGATCTGCCAGATGTTGGGACATTCAGGACAATTTAATGTCTATGGACAACCTTGCTGAATCACAGTATATAGAAATACCTCTTCTACATTTGTGTTTTTATGCATGTAACATGCACTGGAGAATCCCAAAATATGTGTTGTAGGAAAACTAAGACTATCTGAAGCTATGTTTTGGAAACTACAATTTCTACTATGGTTCATGTGTCTTTATTTTTGATGCTTAATAATTATGGATTTTCCAAATTGCAGCCAAGACAAGGTTCACTGCAAGCTATTAGGTATATACAAGATATACAGTGCTTCGATTTCTTGAGTGTCCTTCACTAAATTGTTGTGAGCTGAGAGAAGCCTAAGATGACCTCAGGTTATTTCAGCTGTGGAAAATGAATAACTTTGTCCGTGCTGACTATAACAAATCTATAGTTTGCTAGTTAAACATCAACAGTACGGAGCCTGTGGCTTCATGTGTAAAATATAGAGTAGTGTAGCTGAGCAAGCACAACCTGCAAAATAAAGTCACCCCCTGTTATGATAGTACAAGAAAATGTGGCCTGCAAGTATTATAATCATAACCAGAAGTTTTATGCATCAGCTTCGGGTCAATGCCAAATTCAACCCAAATCTAAGGGTGACAAGTATGATTTTTGGTGCCCAGGCGGCATTTTTTGTGTGCGCATTTGTAGCGTAGAATGCACCTGAATCTATGAACCTGTTCTACTGCGGGTCATAGATTTACCGCTTACTAGCTATAAAGTGACACTTCTGACTTAGGTAAACCACTTTTAAAGTGCTCTACCTGTTGCAGCAGTAATGCGCCTGGATTTGATGTTCAAAACTCGTAAATGTGTAGCGTCATACGGTTGTAGTGCGCCAAAGTGC
Source organism: Phyllomedusa bahiana (assembly GCA_025379985.1). Lineage (NCBI taxonomy): Eukaryota > Metazoa > Chordata > Amphibia > Anura > Hylidae > Phyllomedusa > Phyllomedusa bahiana. The sequence goes on along the minus strand of JAODAL010003806.1, from coordinate 88,134 downwards.
CGCGAGCGCTTTGTAATGCGCCTAATATTGGAGTGCACCTGTTTAAAAATAATGTGGCTGTGCTAATTTTTTGGCTAAAAAGACACCAGACTTCAGGCGCAGCCCTGTTCATACATGTCACCCTAAATGGTTACATTCGGGTAGGACTAACCCTAAAATTAGTTCTACGCTGCCTTAAAGTGATTTAGAACTGGCCTGTCCGCGCCAGGATTCATACTTGTCGCCCATGACGTTTACTCACCTGTCTAACTGGAACCTAATTTTTGTTTTCCAGCAAATGAAACTGTCTTTCGACTCCCTCACTGAAGATGTGATAGACTCGTGAAAAATCAACGTGGAAAAAAAAAAAAGAAAAAAACATCTACATGAACTTTGTAATGACTGTTTACCAACGCACCGCTTGGCTTCTCAGGTTGAAATGTATGAATTTACTGTATTGACTCTCCTCTTCTAGATCTGGTAACTGCATGTTCTGTTAGGATGATAATGTGGCCATTTTGCTTCAGGCCCTGGTAGCTGCATATCTTAGTTGGCGAAGGATCAGTCCAAGAAAAGCTGATCTGACCATACCTCTGTCTGGACTGAGGATGTTTACATACCATATGACCATGTTCTGTATGATCAAGTAGAGGTCATGAAGATTACGTTTACACGCATTTATTACCATACGTTACACTACACTGTCCTTGTGAATAAAAGATACATGTTATAATAGCATCACAAGTCACTCATTAGCAGAAAATGTATCTCTGTGCATTTTTATATTTGGAAATTGCATACTTATTCTTATTTCGTTAGTAATTCATGGTCAAATGTCTGCAAAACTTTGTTCATAGGAAACAGTTGTATAAAGGACAACGTCCCTCTAGACTTTTTGTGTTCTATAATGCAGTATCAATTTGCCATCTAATTTACCTTTCCAAGGGACCTAGAATGTCGCAAGAGAAAATCATAATTTGTTATTTTAAATAACAGCGCCACACCTGTCCAAGGATTGTGTCTGGTATTACAGCGAAGTGGTACTGAAGCGAATGTGGCCTAGCTGGGATATCATTTGCAACCTACGGCTGATGTGGTGCCATGTTTAGAAGAAAGCAACCATATCATTTTCTGGGTCTAAGCAAGAACAAGACAGCAAATCAATATTTAGTTTATTATTACACTACATATTAGAAGGTTCAGTCAGATATCCAGTCCATAACCTTGAGAGGGAATTCCATAAATACATACAAAAATTATGACATATCCATTTCAGAAGATCACAATAGTGAAGAACCGAGAGCCTGAACTTCTATGGCTCCATAGAGAGTTCCTGAATCTCTATGGCTCCGTAGACAGTTCCTGAACCTCTATGGCTCCGTAGACAGTTCCTGAACCTCTATGGCTCCGTAGAGAGTGCCTGAACCTCTATGGCTACATAGAGAGTGCCTGAACCTCTATGGCTCCGTAGAGAGTGCCTGAACCTCTATGGCTCCGTAGAGAGTGCCTGAACCTCTATGGCTCCGTAGAGAGTTCTTGAACCTCTATGGCTCCGTAGACAGTTCTTGAACGTCTATGGCTCCGTAGAGAGTTCCTGAACCTCTATGGCTCCGTAGAGAGTGTCTGAACTGCCATGGCTCTGTTCTTAGCTGCTAAGTACTGGAAATCTCTGGCAGCCCCTGGACTTGAATAACCATGGACTGTGAATAGAACCACTGTGTGAATTTCAGTAGTTTTTAAAATTGTAAACTTGAATCTGCTCAAGGTTTAAACCATAAGTGATCGATAGTGTTCATCCATGACGCGTTTCGAGCTGAAACATATCTTACTTTCAAGTTTTTTCAGCCTGAAATACATCACAGATAAATACTATTGATCGCATATGGTTTTAACCTTCAGTAAATAAAGTTTTACATTTTAGCCTTCGTGGTGCTGAAATTTACACACAAGTTATATTCAAGGTCTTTGTTGTTTGCTTCCTTGCACCTCAACAATAATACCAGGAGGTGGACTTAAAATCAAAATTGCGGTGAACAGCTTTTTTTTTAATCTTCAACTGTGCGCTGTGTCCGAGATTCCCAGAGAAGAAGGAAGATGGTACTCTATAACTTTGGAAATTGGTGTAAAACTGATATGATGTTCTGACATATATTTGAGATTGGTAGAAGATTTCCCCTTTAGTATGATCACTTATTAGAAACTGGAAAGAAGTGGGGATTTATTGCTAGCATTACTAGATTGTTTATGTAGTTTGATGGATATACATGTGTACATATACTCACAAAAAGTTAGGTATATTTGGCTTTTGATTGAAATCTATGGATGAACATAAAATTTCTTGAAATATTTTTTGAACAAACTAAATGAGATCGTCTCTTAACTTTAGAATGCACATGTATGAGAGTTCAATGTTTTAGTACTTTTTGCACAACTTACTGATCTCTTACAAGGAGTTTAATGGCAAAATTCCCAACAGGTGTTTGAAGCGACCAGTAAATTTAGAGGAACAATTTTATTTGGGATTTAAACAGTCCTCCTCATCATGCTGTTCATATTTTGACATCATGAGAACAAGATAACACCTTACAATTGATCAGCAGTACCTCCCCATTGTGAGGCTTCCAGCACAATGCTTTCAGACGGAAGTAGCCTCTGAGCTTAGAGTGTCACAGAGTGTGAGCAGCAGGTTGCAATAGAGATAAAGAGAGACTGGAAGAGTCACTGAAAGGCAAAGAAGTTGACATCCTTTGGCTCCATCACACACTGATAACTGCTTCATTTTAAACAATGCACTGTAGAACCGGATGATGAATGCCCCACATATCCAGGCATGTTTAAGGGAGGTGAGAGGCAACCAAGTGTCACATCAGACCATTCGTAACCATTTACATCAGCATGTTCTACATGATTGATGACCGGCAAGCGTACTTGACTGGTATCTGACCTGGTTGATACACAGCGCTTTTCTTGATGTCTCTAGCATCGTTGGGGGCCATCATCAACTTTCATCACTGAACAGTACTGAGAACCCTTGTCAAGCATAGATGCTCCCTGGCCCACGTAACACAATGATGCCTGTGTCTGATGGTATGATCAAGTCATCTAGCATGCAAACCACACTGATGTAAATGGTTACGAATGTTTTGATGTGACTTGGTTGCCTCTCACCTCCCTTAAACGTACCTGGAGTTGTGCGGTATTCATCATCCGGTTCAGCAGGGCATTGTTTACAATGAAGCGGTCATTATTATGTGATGTAGCCAAAGGACGTCTACTTCTTTGCCTTTCTGTGACTCTTCCAGTCTCTCTGTATCTGTTGACACTGTAAGCTAAGTGGTCACTTCCGTCTGAGAGCAACCTGCTTGAAGCCTTGCAATAGCGATGTACTGTTGATCAATTGTAAGTTGTTATCTTGGTCTCATGATGTCAAAATATGAGCAGGATGATGAGGGGGACTGTTTAAATGCCAACTCAAATTGATCCCCTACATTTATTAGGCGATTCAGGGATCAAGCACCTGTTGTGAATTTTGCCATTAAGCTCCTTGTTAGATATCAGTAAGTCGTGCAAAAAGTACCGGAAAACTGGACAGTTTGAAATGTGCATTCTACAGTGAAGAGATGGTCATTTACTTCATTTAGGAAAATTTTCAAAATATTTTATGTTCATCCTGAAATTTCAACCAAAAGCCAAATATTCCTATGTTTTTTTGTGTGTATGTTTTGTGTGTTGTATGATATTATATATATTTATATATAATATATATATATATATATATATAATAATATATATATAAAATATATATATAAAATTTTATATATTTTATAACACCGATACTATCACAAAAAGTTTATATATAGTGTGTATGTTATATATATACGTAAAATATATAAAAATATATATTATATATATATATATAATATATATATTTTTATATTATATACACAGCACTGAGAACCCTTGTCCAGCGTAGATGCTCCCTGGCCCACGTAAGACAATGATGCCTGTGTCTGGTGGTATGATCAGGTCATAAATACATATATTCTACCACCACTGACAACACTACTCGCTTCATCTCTTCATTAATATATTCACCGCTATTACCATATCACCCATCTAACAATAGTGGACATACTAATGTAGTGGAGGAGCTATTTGACGATTGGTTATGTCACAATGGCTATCCTGTGTATATTCTATTACACATTTTATAGGCTTGACAAAGAATTCAGGGTCAAAATATTACTGCTATTTTGCACATTGGAATAAATAAAGAAGAAGATTCTCCATAAACCCTGCTGTTAGTAATTGGTATGCTATCCCATGGATTTGGGAGTTGATAACTGTTGGACCCTTTCACATGGACAGTCATTTTCACATACATTGTGGACATTGTTGATTTCTGTAGTATCTCCACCACCGTCTTGGTTTCCACTTACTAAAATGAGGTATGAATGACATTTATAGCTTGTACATATTTGTTTGTATTACAGAAGGTATTGGGTATATATTAACTGCACTATCTGCACTATGTAAATCAGTATTTATGGTATCTTTGATTGAGTCGTGAGTAATTTTTTTTCTTTCATCAGCTTTTGTTCATTACTATAGGTTTTCTGTGTTGTTACAAGGTTGCTGGACTTAAACTAATGCACTGTTCACACTGCTGTCAGAGGCTCCATTTGGAGTCTCTGCTGATCGTTCCACCAGATGAGAAGAATAACACAACATGTTAAAACAATGGCGCCAACAGAACCCAGTGGACCCCATTATAAGTCAGAGAGGGTTGTCAGGAGCTGTCCGTGTTGATTGTGCTCTGATGCTGCTGTCATGCTTTCTACTCCAATGGAAACCATAACACTAGTGTAAAAAGAACCTTAGCTAAATCTTATGTAGGAAAAATCCTGGTCTTAAATGACGCATCCTAATGACACTTGTAGTGATCCCGGGTACAGACTTCCCCAGTGTCCTATTACAAAAAGGGATGCTCTCTTAAGACAAAACCACAACCAAATGGTGTTTCAGGGGTATCACCAGCAGACTCTGGCACCTATTGTCAAAATATATTCTGCCCACTACTAAGCAGACAGCACTGTGAACAGCAATAGATAATTATTCAATAGATATTATACAGAACTCCGTAGTGAATACTTACTGAATCATGTGGGCCAAAAAGATGATCAAAAAATCAGTATTTCACTATATATTGCAAATATGGAACACAGTCTTTAACATTTTCTAACAAAGTCAAAAGGATTGTTCAGCATCAAAAAATAGGTTATTCTGTTATTTTTTTCAGAATTCGCTCCATGTCTGTCAATGGTCTGTGCCTGGTATTGAAATTCATTTCTATTTAAAGGACCACTCCAGTTTTTTTCCCTTAGTTCATTAGAAATTGCTTTTAGGTGCACTGCAGTGTTTGTAAATTTGCTTATCTACAGCTCAATAAGCAGTTCTGGCTGATGCAACAGTCTCTGTTAGGTCACATGACCTGCTCTCCGATTAGCTGAAAAAGTCAACTCAGAAAGCAGGTCACATGACTCAGTGGCAGCAGTCAGAAATCCTGTGTTCGACTGCAGGTAAGAAAAATGACTGCCAGTACTGTGTGACTAGAAGTAATCTCTAATCAATCAAAGGAAAAAAAACTGGAGCAGTCTGTGAGCTAAATAGAGACGTGCTGCAGTACTAAGCCATGGACTAGGGTGGTGTTATTTTGGAGGGAAAAAAAACATGACCCTTTTCTGGTCCTGTACAATCCTTCTAAATTTCATTTTGTCCGTTGTTTCTCAATAACATGAAAATGAAAGAAAGGTAAATGTGTAGGCTGTTCGGAGTCCGCTTTACATTCTGATACCTTGTATTCAGCAGTTCTTGTAACTCGGCACTTAAAGGGGTTGTCTCGCTACAAAGAATAGCTTTCAAATTGTAGGGAACACAAAATAAAGACATTTTCCAAATATATTGCTTTGTTCCTCTGTTTTCCCTAAGGAGATACAAGTGAATTTATGACCTCCCTGCTATTTCAGTTCCCTCAGTAACTGACCTGTAAACAATTCTCCCCCTGCTGTTTGTTCAATGAGATAACAGTGAGTGAAGTCATCACACAGGTTGAGGCAGTGTCCTGTGCTGCTCAGCAGTAAAAAGCTTGATTTATGTAAAATAAACAGAACTTAATTAGGGCTTTTGTTTTGGGGATCAGATAAGAAGCCCTTTTTGTAGTTTGAGAAGCAAATTGATCTAATTGCATCTGAAAGAACACCCACAGCATGGAGCTGTACAAGCAGGATTTTAAGAAAAATTATTTCAGTCAAACCAAAGGAAAGGGGAAGAGTTTTTATCATGAATTCTCTGAAACTCTGAAGGGAGACAACTCCTTTAACTGAAATGTTATCAGTCATGACCCAAAAAAAACCTTTTGAAAAAACGTTGCCTTTGGGTTAATGCCCCGCATTCCCGCTTTCTTTGTAAATTTTCATTTGTTAATGCATGCTTTTTAAAAAAATATAAACCACAAAATTGTCCCCACTTTTTTTCTGTATGTAAGATAATGATTCTATATCTTTCATATTCGCATGGATATAATATTGTTCTATTTAATATATAGACTACTATGGCAAATCTATGGAACCCCTGAACCTTAAACTGGTACCTTGTATCTGTGCTGTCCCCTTTTCATGCTAAAATTTAGGGAAAGACCACACAGCAGGGAAAAAAAAAGGCCCGGATTTTCCAAACCAGTTTTTTGGGGTTTTTTTGGGAAAAATTTGGGGGACGGCTTTTTTTTTGGGGAAATTAAAGCCCCCCCTTAAACACCCACAATTTTCCCATGTTCTGCCCGCCAAACCGGGGGGAAAAAAGAATGAAAATGCTTTAAGTTTTTGGAAACCCCCCGGGGCAGAAAATCTTTTCAGTGCCAAAAAGGATTTTCTTTTTACCGTTTTGGGGGAAAGCTTTGGGTTTGTTGGTTTTCGGGAGGGTTTTAAAAAAACGAAAAACCGTTAAAAAAACCCGGCCCGTTTAACCCCCTTACTGTGGGGCAAAACCTTAAGGCTAGTTCCCCACGGTTTAAAATGCAGGGCGTAATTCCCCCCGAAAATTACCCTATGGGGGCGGGAGCGGGGTATGGGGTGGGGCCACCTAAAGGGCCCTTTAAAACTTTAAATTCCAGCGGGGGTATACGCCGCTGGTAATTCCCCAGGGTCACTTATTTTCCCCCCCGGGGGGATTTCCCCCCTTTGCAGGGAAAGAGGAGAGTAATCCATATTTTTCTCTATGAAAAACTGTGGATTACCGTAATAAAGGGGGACGTTTTTCCACCCGTAATTTGCGAAATCCGGCGGAAATTTTTCCCCGGGGCCCGAAAAAAGTCCAAATTTAAGCCGTGTGAACATAGCCTAAGAGTGCTACTTGAGGTGCAATATGATGGGATGTAGAATCCAGAATTCTCTCCTTAGTGGAGAACTGAAGCGCATTGGAGTAAAATGTGCCAAATTTCTATTAATAAAGTGAGTGCAACTTGGCTGTCCTAAAGACTGATAGTGAAGTCTTTCTTTTTTATACATTGTAAGATTTGTGAAAAAATCTGCTTCATTTTATGCAATTATTAATAATCTATAGGAAAAATTTGGGCCTTTGTCCCCCCTTCGAAGTAACCCTCATCCCTTTTCAAAACCGGTTTTTTTTGGCAGTTACGATGTAAAAAAAAAAGGGAAAACATAACCCGTTACGAACCCCCTCCTTTTTAAATGCCCTTGGGGGTTTTCCCTCTTGAATTTCCTCACTCCCCCATTCCCTGCACTGTCTTACCCCCCCTTAAAACTTTTTTTCCCGGTACAAAAAATTTGAGAATTCCTGTGCTTTCCCGGGGTAATTACAGTGCTCATTGTATATGGTTATGGCCACCACTCTATTCTTCCCTAGCACTGTTCTCCTGGCAGTGCTGATAGCCAGGCTATCGAGAGCAAGTGTTTCTGCATGTTCGCATTAGAAACTTTCTACAGCCCCTGAGAAAACTTTCCTTTGAGAAAGAATAGTTTAAAGGGCATGTGCAAAAAGCAGAGTGGGATGAGGGGTGGGGCAAAGTAGGGTGCCACCTCACGCTTGACAAGAAGGGGGGCGCAATGAGCCCACTCCATAAAAACGGGGGGTTTGCCGCTTTAATTACACCCGGGGCCTGACTTCAGAGAAATCCAATTTCCCAATTAACAAATTAGAAGCTGCGGCCCAAGGGCAAGGGTTTGGAAATCTAGGTAGTTAGGAGAGGGGCGTTCCCATTCCCCCCTCCCGTTACCTCCCATGTGAAAGTTCGGGGGTTTTTTGCAAAACTCCCTGATCATTGCAGCCAGGAGCCTAATCAGTGGAGCGAACAAGGGGCTTTATTTCCCACTTTTTTTCCCTAGAGTCCCTAAAATCCCCTTTGTCCATGCCCCTTTGCGGGAACCCCTCCCTTCTTTCAGGCTGCCACATCCTGTGCAAGCTTTTGGTGGGATAAGCAGTAAATTTTCATTTACCCTCTTCAGCCCCTTTTTAATTGACCCTAATATTGGGACATTTCTGGAGGAGTGGTTGTGGAAAGCAATGACTTCTTCCAAGCAGGATGAGGGCCCTATAAATGGGGGAGCTCTATTTTTTCCTGAGAAAAAACCCATTAGAAAGAGACAAAAATTTAATGTTTCCCAAGACACACTTTTGGTTCCCCTGAGTGCCCCTTTGTTTTATTTTTAAAGAAAATTACACTTAAAATTTTGTGCCCTTGCAGACTGACGGGGGCCCCAAAAGGGGTTTTGGGTTTTTTCCCATCAGCAGAAAAACTTTAAGCAAAAACTGAGTTTTCCCCATCCTGCTGATAAGACACAGCAGAGAGTGACAGTCACCAGCCAGAGCAGAGAGAGGTGGTCAATAAATATAGAAGTCTGTATAAACAAGCAGGAAATAAGAACTGTTTTAACTATGAAATGAAGCAAAATTGAAATAGTAATGTATTTGATAATAATCTTAATTTACTTTGCTTACATGTTTAAGGCTAAGGGTATGTTCACCAAGGGGTGCAATGCCACCCTTTAAATAAATCTTGGGATTTCTGTCCCCAAAAAACAAAGGGAAGGGGCTCCCTCTGGGCAGCATAAGAAACCGAAACCCGGGGGGCCAAAAAAAGGTTAGATGAGGAATGTTTAAAAAGGGGAGATGGGGAAAAACCCTTTAGGGCTGTCACCATGGCAAGGGTTTTGGCGGTTTTCAGCCGGTTTTCAGTTTTTCAGACCGCCGAAAATGAAAAACAATGGGGCTCTATGAAAACCCATGGCAGTCCCCACTGCCTGGGTTTTCCCCGGCTTTGGGGGTTTTTTTCCCCGCCCGGCCGGCCGCCCAAAAAGTTTCTAGCACAATCTTCCATTGGGTTTTGGGCCCCAAAAACCCGGCCCGCAAAAACCCAAAACCGGATTTGTCCTGGCCCCCTGAGAACCCCGCCCCCTTTAAATTTTTTTTTGATACATACCATCTCTATCCCCCCCGTCTTCAGTTGTTTGGAAAAAAGGGGGTCCCTTTACTTATATATTGTTGTGTATATATATTTTGCCTAAAAATTTTGGCCTTAGTTCCCCTGTGGGCTTGCCGCATCATCAACGGAAAAATAACCTGTTTTTTTTCGGTGCACTGTGACAAAAAGGGTTTTTATATGCAAATAACTGCATTTCTAAACCCAAAAACTGGCAAAATGCTTATTTTTAGTGGTTATCGCTTTTTCTACCAAATGCAACCAAAAAAGTATAAACTTTTAAAAAAAACAATGCCTTTTTATTAAGACAAATTGCTTGTCGTCATTGGGTATTACACAAGGAAAACCGGCAAACTCCGTTTATGGTTCAAGTTTAAAACGTAATTTTTCATGTGTAAATAGATAAAGCAATGACGAAGTTTTGTGCGTAACAGTTGTTTCATAAAATTTATTCCCAAATTTAAAAACTTGCTAAAAATGAGCATGGGGGAAAAAGGAAAAAGATGTTTCTTTAGGGTTTTTTAAAAAGTTTAAGAAAGCTCCTTTATGGATTTCAATAAAAAAGGGATGGCAAAAAATTTTTAGTAAATGACTAATGGAGAGTTTCCCTCAATGCCCCTAAGTTACTCTTCGTAGATTTAGTGTTGTTTTGGGGTAAGATCAGGTTTACCGGGTTTTTTTTCCCCACAACTACAAAAATACCCCCCCCCCCATTAACCTGAATGGGGGGAGAAAATGATATAAATCGTCCATCATTGATATTGGTTTTGCTGCTCTTTGATATGTCTTTTTTTATATAATTAAAGACTCTTATTATTTGTCCCAACTGTTTGGTCTTAAATTTTCTTTTTAATGTTTTATGTTATGTTCTTAAAAAACCTGTTCGATTTCTTTCCTTTCATAAAAAACTGATTAAACAAAAAAAAGTCTTATCATTTTTTTAAATATTTTTTAGAATTATTTCACAATTATTGACAGTATATCCCATAACACTATACAGAGAAGGCACTTTTATAACTCCCTGGACTTATTCAGATTTTCTTGTTTTGTGACTAATTTATTATAAGCTTATTTAGTGTTTTCTTGAAATGTGAAAATAAAAACCCGTAAAACGTGGGGACATAGGAACTCCCCCAAAAATTTGTTGGATTAAAATGTAAGGTTATTATCCACATTGGAGAGAGAAGACGTGGAACGCACATCCACATGCTATATGTTAATCTATTGCTGGCGAGCAAAAATTTACAAAAATGAGCATGAGGTTGCTGAGAGTACATGTAAAGATGAACATCTGTGATCCTTTCTTTTTTTGTGGTGCTGTGTGGCGGCCATTGTTGCTGTGATGCTCTGTCGGTGGGGTGGTGCGACCCACAGCTGGGGAATTAGGCCTGGCGGCAGTGATATTGTTGGACCATTGGTTCACTCCTGTTGATGGTGTTGCTGTTGCAGTGGGGTTCACCATGCTGAGGTACACTTTTTAGTGTAGGGACCCACTTAAGAGGTTGCCGTGAATTGGCAAGTGGACTGATACAGTTTTATTAAAAAGTACACTAAGAAACTCATGTTCAGTTTTGTAAGTTTTTGCCTAGCGCCATTAGATTAATGTATGCCATCAACATGTGATACTTGCAGCTACTACACTGGCCTAAAACATGTCCCGAACATGCTCGAAACTTTGATCAGAAGGAGAGTTTTTGTACTCTCCCTTAATTTTAATGGGAGTTCCAAGTACAATTGAGTGCAATCAGTTGGTTCATGACTTGTGATGTATAATAGCCTATATTCATAAGGGGAGATGATTGGCTGCCCAAACATAATGTTTCCCCCAAACAAGAGTTAACCCCCTTAACCACGGCCTTTGGGGTTTTTTTTCACCCCTTTTTTTTCAACAGGGATAACTTTTTTTCAATGACGAGTTTTATGAAATTTTGTTCAATATGCAGAATGTTTTGTAAAAATTTAGTTTTTACATTTTTTTTTTACACAGTTCACACTAAATAACCTGTTAGATTACCTAGCGTGTGTAGTTTTTATTGTAATGTATGTATAATAATTTTGTATTAAATATTTTTTTATTTTATTTATCTTAATTATTTTTTCCACACTTTTTTTGTTTTTTTAATACTATGAAGGGATTTTTTTTTGCACCCCCGGGAAGTTTTACATACATACATCATAAATATTACAACATATACTACATTACAATACATTACAATCTGGGTCAGTTCGACACAGGCTGCAGTCAGTGCAGCATACACTGTTCTCTGACTGCAGGTTTGTTGGGGCTTGTTCAACGGGTTTTTCAGGGTGTAAGTCCCGGGGAGGTTTTTTTTTTTTCCCCCGCAATTCGCCGTTTTGTATGGAGCGGGGGGGGGCGGGGGGGTCGGCGGCCCCCCGGCCCCCAATGCATTCATTATTTTTTCATTTTCACTTATACGTTTTGGTGAATAAATGGCATGTCATTCTCCCCCCGTTTGGGCCCGAAATTTTTAAGAATCTGTGAAAAACTGTGGTTTTACCGTATTGATGGGACATATTCCCCCTTTTCCCGAAACAGTACGGCGTGAATTACGGGCTAAAAATGCCTTTTTTTAACCCCGTTTTCAAGTTAGCCTTATCCCAGGACAGCCCTGGGGCACACTAGGTCCCCCCGGGGGTCCATGGGGCCCACGGGTTTGTCCTGATGACCCTATGGAACAAGGGGTTAAGCATCGGGGATAGGAAGCTTCCTCCACTCCCTAGGGGCTTACAGAGAATGCTCGAAGAATGAAACTGTAAACTAGGTCTTCAGCCGTTGCTGCAGAAGGAAGATATGCACCCCCCACCATCTATAGCGGTCGTTAAGGAGTTAAATCGGCTAAGTGTGCATAATGTTTATTTCAGTGTCTAAAATGGGTCACGCCACTGGCAGAAACTTGCACTGTGTAGATCTGGCCATTAGGTTATGTACAGGAAAAAAGCAATATGTAGCATATTTGATATCAAATTTAGTTTTACTCTTGACCATGCCACTATAAAATAATTTTGTAGGCAAATTGCATAAAAAATAAATTAGATCAGATAAATCAGATGTAATGACAAAATATAATGAGATCAGACTGCATAATCGGAAGGAGGCAAAGCTAAGTCTCGTGTTCTGTTACAGGGTCAAGTTATTGACTTTGTATCCAAAACTAGATGAATATTTTATACAAGTTTTTCTGTGATTATTTCATGTGGTGTGCTCTGAATTAGTAATCTCTTACCAAGAAAAAGCAACAAATACTTACAAATCTTAACGTTATTGGTTGTGTTTTGTGAATTTTATATATTAACTAAACTTATATACATTTAAAGAAGCATTTATGTTGACTCGTTTCGTCATTATAGGGGGCCATGTCTGAACTGACAGTGAAGCCAATTGCTTTCCGCTCTAGGCAAAACTATTTCACAACCCTCTTCTTTCCTCCTTCACATTATTCTAATATTTTCTTCTATAGGTGAACACATTTATGACTGTAGAATCAGACTAACAATAGGTATATATAACTATATGTCTGCATATCAGCTGCATGCACAAACTTCTACATGCATTGGAGCAATAAAAAAATGGGATATTTAAGGGGTTTTCCAGCTACTTAGTTTAAAGAAAAATATCTTAGAATAGTATGAAATAATGAACAAATTCATACTCGCCTTACTGAACCCCTGGGCCATTCTGATAATACCTGGGTGGTTTTTAACAATGACATGTGGCCACTGCAGGCAATAACTTGCCAGTGGTGACCCCCTACAGACAGTGATATGCTAAAGTGATGAAATGTCCCTGTTGAAGAAGTCCAGGAAGTACAGAGTACAAAAAGACCTGAGATGTGTCGGAACACACATGGTGGGGGATTGATTAGTTGAATATGACATCCGAGACTTTAAAAAAAATAAATAAATCGTTTAGATTTTCTTGTGTTATGAATAGTACCATGGCTATGACAACCTCTCATCAACAGCTATTAAAAAGAGACAAAGTTCTCAACATGCTTTAGAAGCTCCACCATAAATACGGACACATGGACCAGCGATGGAGCCTTTACAATGGTACACAGAATACACAAGGCTAAATACTACATAGCTGTAGGCCCTGTGTGGCACTGGGTCACTGTATGATGCATAAATACAAAAATAAATATTATTCTATATCTTTTCATGGGACAACACTGTGACAGTGATACAATGTAAAGTAGTTAGTGTACAGTATAAAGGTGTTAACTTGAGGTGTTCCCTTAAAATAACTCAACACACAGCCATCAGTGTCTAAACTGCTGGAACAAAAGTGAGTGCACCCTTAAGTGACAATGGACAAATTGTGCCCAAAGTATGGCAATATTTTGTGTGGCCACCATTATTTTCCAGCACTGCCTTAACTCTCTTGGGAATGGAGTTGACTAGAGCTTTACAGGTTACAGCCACTAGAATCCTCTTCCACTCCTCCATGATGATATCACAGAGCTGGTAGATGTTAGAGACTTTGCCCTCTAACTTCCGTTTGAGGATGTCCCACAGATGCTCAATAGAGTTTAAGTCTGGAGATATATTTGACCAGTTCAGCAACTTTACCCTTATTTTCCTGTGCAAGGCAATGGTCATCTTGGAGATGTGTTTGGGGTCATCCTCATGTTGGAATACTACTCTGCTGTCCAGTTTCTAAAGGGAGGGGATAATGCTCTTCTTTATTATGTTACTGTACATGTTCGCATTCATGGTTCCCTCAATGAACTGTAGGTTCTTGCAGCCGGCAGCACTCATTCAGCCCCAAACCATGACACTCCCACCACCATGCTTGGCTGTAGGCAAGTCACACTTGTCTTTGTACTCCTTACCTGTTTGCCGACACACATGTTTAACACCATCTGAAACAAATAAGTTTATCTTGGTCTCTTCAGACCACAGGACATGTTCCAGTAATGCATGTCTTTATTCTGCTTTTCCTCCGTAAACTGTTTGCGTTGTTTCCTGTGCATCATCTTTAGAAGTGGGTTCCTTCTGAGACGACAGCCATGCAGACCAATTTGATGCAGTGTGCAACGTATGGTCTGAGAACTGACAGGCTAACCCTCCACCACTTTAACCTGTGCAGCAATGCTGGCAGCACTCATGTCTATTTTGAAAAGACAATCTCTGGATATAATGCTGAGCATGTGCTCTCAACTTCTTTGATAACCTGTCTTGTTAAGCCGCTGTATGGTCTTGGCCACTGTGCTACAGCTCAGTTTCAGGGTGTTGGTAATCTTCTTATAGCCTTGGCCATCTTTCTGTAGAGCAACCATTCTTTTTTCAGATCTTTAGACAGTCTTTTGCCATGAGGTGCCATGTTGAACTTCCAGTGACCAGTGAGTATGAGAGTAATAACACCAAATGTAAACTGCTTTCCATACACACTGGAGACTATTTATCAATAAGTCACATGACACAGTGGAGGGAAAATATCAAATTGGGCATAATTTGTCTATTTTCACTTAGGGATGTACTCACTTTTGTTGCCAGCGATTTAGACATTGATGGCTGTGTTTTGAGTTATTTTGAGGGCACAGCAAAATTGTTATACAGTTATACAAGCTGTACACTGATTACTTTACATTGTACCAAAGTGTCATATCTTAAGTGTTGTCTCATGAAAAGATATAATACAATATTCACAAAAATATGAGAGGTGGTCTCACTTTTGTGAGATACTGTATATACAGCTCTGCATTATGAAGAGATTTATTTGTAACAGAGCATGGCAGTTTTTTACTGTCTGATTTATACTGAATCCAACAGAAAAAAAAACCTGTGTGGCTCAGCTTGGACTTGAAAAGTATGGTCCATTGACTTCTGTTGGTGTCATATGATGGTTTTCTACAACTCAGAGCTTATATGAAGATGTAGTAAATTAGTGTATATGAGGCCTAACAACAGCATTTTACATTATATATGCGTAATTTTTTGTGATTTTTTTTTCACTTTTTAAGGCAGGCTTTTCTGGACTGTCTGAAGTTTTTTATTTTCTCTTGATAAAAACTATGTAAAAATTATTTAGCAAGCGAGTACTTGGACCATATCATCATTTATTGTTTAACTGTGTTTTTATTGAAATATTTTCTCAGTTTAGACATTCAGACATAGTAATAACATTATGTTGGTATAGAACGTACAAAACTGAATATCAATAAATGTTACCATTGTGTAACTCAATAGACTACCATAGTATCTAACAGCATTTCAAACATTATGTAACTCTTCTATATATTTTAAAAAAGGGAAAATCTAATGAATAGTCGATATGTAAAATAATGCAAAACAATAACAAAAAAGGAAAAAGACTAGAAACCTAAAGTGAGAGGGAAGAAATAGGATTATATTATAGATCAATTTTGTACATATTCTGCTCTAAACAGCTTGTTTCCAATAATAAAATTATCCCATTAAGACTATATGGAGTCGTAATGCTCCACTTTATTATTTAACGCACTTGTTAATTATTCCATTCTTCGCAGCTCCTTTATTTTGTCACGTAGGTCTGTCACAGTAGGTGCAATAAACAACATGGGGTCTAAAGAAAACTGGATATGGAATAATTCTTTAAGTAGCTGCTGTACACTTCTCCCAAAGGCTGTATCAATGCACACTCCAGAAAAAAAGATGTCTATTATAAGATTTAAGTCTCCAACAATGGTCCAGAATACTCAGAATAAATTTATGCAATAATGGGGGAGTGTAACACCATAACATTATTGACTCAAAAACACAACCGCAAGGCCATACTAAAAACTGAACCCAGTAGGAGGCAACACAAGCCCCTGTGCTACATGGGAAAGATATAATAGCTGCAGATAACTAATGAGCAGAAGCTCACACACCCTTCTACTAGGGGAGCAGGAATGATAAAAAACTGCACATTGAATTGATACCTGTTTACACCAGTATGCGAAAAAGCCACATTATAATACATGGGTAGACTGCACAAATACGGATAAGACAACCACTTCCACGCCTTCTATGTACAAGGGGGGGGTGGGTGCTGGTATCATAATTGCATATAGATAAGGTGATAAAAAAGGGTGCTATTTATACAGATACATGTGGTGCATCATGCTGGCTTACAGCCTATGACGCTTCTACTATTCGATTGGACGGGCTGCCCAGCACTTTTCAGGTGTCCAACACAAATACTGACACCCTCTGCTCCCCAGTATTTAGGCCATAAAAATACATACTGTAAAAATATCAAATATGAGGTATTAGTTGATACAGCGGCCACTATATGCAAGCTTGCAAACCTCATCAAGGTTCCTTGTTTTTTTGCGAGTCCCTACACTAACCATTTACAGAAAAATCACAGAAAAATGGGACATTATTTACCTTAACAACATTACTGTGTTCTGATTTTCTTTGTATGATTTACAAATTGAACATTTAGCAGCTCTTTTCCATGTAGTACTCCAATTGGATTTCCTTTGTATGCATCCCATTTATTCATATATGTATGCCTAACAGGATGATTGGGACCTGGGTCAATCAGAATTTCAACATATCCAAAATTAGGCCGCTGGTGAAAGCATTAGAATTGCATATCTGCTCAAACCTCGTTGGAAAGGATACTTTATCCCCCTTCAAGATCAATCTCAGAAAATGACATATTTGTAGATACTAATTTTGGCACATATCTGGGAAACCTAAAGTGGATTTGAGACTTTTAAATGACAATGTGAATACCAAAAGGGACTCCATACATTAATCGGAAATCTAGTTAATGCGCTAAGAAGAGTTGTGCCTCCATAATAGCTGAAAAGGTGAATAATAATTTTACCTATTGATAAAAGAAAACTATCACCTGCAATAATATACAAGGGAACACTTATCAATCTTAGTTTAGGGAGGATTGGCATCTTTACTGAATAAATTTTCCTGAGCCACGACAGCAGAAGGTGTTTCTACTGATCAAAGAGTCTCTTAACTCTTGTAAAGAGCTTAGGGTAATTGTGTGTGTATATAGAGGAATAAGATTTATTCAAATCAGAGAAGCCAGGGCCCCAAGCAAACTTTTGGATGGGGCCCCTTACCCCCCCCCCCCCTTATCCCTGACCACGAACATTTACCAGGACATGCTGATAGATAATACAAGGGGCAAATACCTCACCATACATATCACCATCATACTGCTACCAAACAAATCCACTATACCAAACCCAACATTACCAATAACACTACTACCTATGGACTTGATTATACCACCAGAACATGACCAAAAAATTACCACCACATAGTGACTGAATAATACCCCTACACTATTACTGATCAGTACACAAAGACCAATAGTTCCGCCATATAGTGACCATATAGTGGTAGGTAACAGTGTACACAGGCTCTGCAGACATATAAGTGATTACAGTGTAGTTACATCTTGTGACTCACAGGTGATGTTTCTCTGACGAGTCGTTGACTTTCCCTTTGTTCTGCATCTGGTCCAGACCACCATGATGACTGCTAGCGGCCACTTGTCCCTGCAGATTTAGACACAAATATCTTAGAATCCTGACTTTTCCCGCACCTGCCCCCTGGCTATATGGGGTCCATTTAGGCAGGCAGGGTTTAGGTAGCTATAGGGAGCCATACAGGTAGACAGGGTTAGGTGGGCTATTGGGGGCCCAAATAGGTAGGGTTTAGGTAGCTAACGGGGCCCCATATAGGTAGACAGGCAGGCTTAGGGGGCGATATAGCAAGGCAAGCTTTAGTGGGCTATAGTGGCCATATATCCAGACAGGCATCACGTTAACTCAAGGCCGATTAAGGCAGGCGGGGGGGGCTATCTAGGCAGGCTGGGAGGGCTACCTAGGCAAGCTGGGGGGGTCTAAAGGCAAGCTGGGGGGTTAAAGGCAGGCTTAGAGGGTATATAGGCAGGCTTAGAGGGTATACAGGCAGGCTTGGGGGTGTATAGCATAGTTGCCAACTTTTGAAAGTGGAAAAGCAGGAGACTGAAGAGGGCGGCGCACATAGCCAGGTATATGCCCCCTCTGTAGCCAGGTAGATGCCCCCTTTGTTAGCCAGGTAGATGTCCCCCTTTGTTCGCCAGGTAGTGTCCCATTTGTTAGCCAGGTAGTGCCCCATTTGTTAGCCAGGTAGTGCCCCATTTGTTGCCAGGTTATTCCCCCATTTGTTCGCCAGGTAGTGCCCCTTTGTTGCTAGGTAGTGCCCCCTTTGTTGCCCGGTGATGCCCCCATTTGTAAGCCAGGTAGTTGCCCCTTTGTTAGCCAAGTAGTGCCCTCTTTGTTGCCAGGTGATGCCCCCAATTTTTAGCAAGGCAGTTTTCAACCCTTTTTTAGCCAAGTAGTGCCCCTTTGTTCAGTAGTGCCCCCCTTTTTTAGCCAGGTAGTGCCCCCTTTGTTAGCCAGGTAGTTGCCCCTTTGTTAGCAGGTAGTTGCCCTTTGTTAGCCAGGTAGTTGCCCCTTTGTTGCCAGGTGTTGCCCATTTGTTAGCCAGGTAGTGCCCCCTTTGTTGCAGGTAGTGCCCTTGTTGCCAGGTGATGCCCCATTGTTAGCCAGGTAGTGCCCCCATTGTTGCAGGTAGTGCCCCTTTGTTGCCAGCTGATGCCCCCATTTGTTGCCAGGTAGTTTCCCCCTTTGTTAGCCAGGTAATGTCCCCCTTTGTTAGCCAGGTAGTGCCCCCTTTGTTAGCCAGGTAGTGCCCCCTTTGTTAGCCAGGTAGTTGCCCCCTTTGTTATCCAGGTATTTGCCCCTTTGTTAGCCAGGTAGTTGCCCACTCTGTAGCCAGGTAGTTGCCCCTTTCTTAGCCAGGTAGTGCCCTATTTGTTAGCCAGGTAGTGCCCCCTTTGTTGCCAGGTAATGCCCCATTTGTTAGTCAGGTAGTGCCCCTTTGTTAGCCAGGTAGATGCCCCTTTGTTGCCAGGTAGTGGCCTCTTTGTTTGCCAGGTAGTGCCCCCTTAGTTGCCAGGTAGTTTCCCCCTTAGTTGCCAGGTGATGCCCCCCTTTGTTAGCCAGGTAGTGCCCCCTTTGTTAGCCAGGTAGTGCCCCCTTTGTTAGCCAGGTAGTGCCCCCCTTATAGCTAATAAAAATAAAATAATAATTTCCACTTACCTCACCAGGCTCCCTGCAGCACGTCCGAGGCTGCCGACTGAGTAGTCTCAGCGTCGCAGGGGAGTGAGTGCAGCCGCGCGTCACACCCCCTGCGCCGCTGACCTGTATGTACGGCGCACACCGGCGCTGTACATACAGGGGGAGGAGGGAGGAGGGAACGATCCCTCCTTCCTCCTCCCTGCACAGTGAGACTACGGACGGATGAGCGGACGCTGTGGCCGCTTCACCCGCCTGTAGGAGCGGCCCGGCGGCGCCAGAGTAGCGCACTAGCGCTACTCTGTCGCCGCGGTCATTTAAAGGACCCCCGCTGCCTGCTGGCGGCGGGAGTTGCGCCAACTCTGCCGGGAGGGCGGGGGGGGGACCCCAAATAGCGGGACCCCCCGCCAAAAGCGGGAGAGTTGGCATGTATGGTGTATAGGCAGGCTTAGGGGGTATACAGGCAGGCTTAGGGGGTGTATAGGCAGGCTTGGGGGTATACAGGCAGGCTTAGGGGGTGTATAGGTAGGCTTAGGGGTATACAGGCAGGCTAGGGGGTGTATAGGGAGGCTTAGGGGTATACAGGCAGGCTAGGGGGTGTATAGGCAGGCTTAGGGGGTGTATAGGCAGGCTTAGGGGGTGTATAGGCAGGCTAGGTGGTGTATAGGCAGGCTAGGGGGTGTATAGGCAGGCTTAGGGGGTGTATAGGCAGGCTTAGGGGATATAGGCAGGCTTAGGGGGTGTATAGGCAGGCTAGGGGGTGTATAGGCAGGCTTAGGGGGTGTATAGGCAGGCTTAGGGGGTGTATAGGCAGGCTTAGAGGATGTATAGGCAGGCTAGGGGGTGTAGATGGAGGCTTAGGGGGTACATAGGGAGGCTTAGGGGTATACAGGCAGGCTTAGGGGCAGGTAAAATAATAAATAGTTTACTCACCTCGGTCCACGCTCCCCCGATGCGCCGCTCGCTCCGCTACTTTCCCTGCAGCCTCTGCGCTCAGCGCGGGCGGCGCGGTGATGTGACGTCGCCGTGCGTGCCCACGTGATCACAGAGCGCCGGCAGGGGAAGCAGCAGAGCGCATCGTCGCTCCGCTTTGCTACCTCCCTGTAGTGCTGCCTCTGAACGCTCGGGCCGGAGGGCCCGGGCGTTCAGAGGCAGTATGTGCCGGGCCCCGCAGCTCCCCGCCCGCCGCAGTGAACTGTTAAGTTCACTGCCGGTGTGCCCAGGAGCGGAATTATCGGGGTAGCGGACGCAGTAGCAGCTGCCCCGGGGCGCGGGCCCCCCCTGAGCGCACGGGCCCAGGAGCAACTGCTACGTTTGCTTCCCCGGTAGTTACGCCCCTGATCCAAATGTATACCCTAGGTATGTAAAAGTATCCTCCTTCCAGTCATAATGGAAATTGACTCGCAATGTCTGTAATTGGGATGGGGACATATTGAACAATAAGGCCTCCATCTTCGTCTTGTTAAGTTTACATCCCAATAAAGTGCAAAGTTGAGTTTGTAGTGCGTGTAAGTTAGGCAATGAATGATATGGGGATGTTAGAAACAAAAGAATGTCATCTGCAGACAGGAAAAGTTTAAAGACCCTATCAATCTGTATAGTACTGTATAATAACAGGGTGTGTCCCAAAGGATTGGCGCATAGCAAATGTGGTGCAGTATTCAAAAAGAGGTTAAAAGTGATCCTGAAAACTACCGGTAAGTATAACCTCTGTTGTGGGTAAAATGTTTGAAGGTTTTCGAAGAGATGCTATCCTGGAGTATCCCACTGAAAATAATTGTATAACTCCGTTCCATCGTGGGTTTATGAAGGATCGGTCTTGTCAAACTTATCTCATCAGCTTTTATGAGGAGATTAGTTCTAGACTGGATCTGGGTGAGGCACTGGATGTAATATATCTAGATTTTTCTAAAGCATTTGATACTGTGGCACATAAATGGTTGGTAAGTAAAATAATAATGCTTGGACTGGGGAAAAATGCTTGCAAATGGGTAAGCAACTGGCTCAGAGATGGAAAACAAAGGGTGGTGATTAATGGAACATACTCAGACTGGATTCCTGTTACTAATGGGGTACCACAGGAATCAGTATTGGACACTATTCTCTTTAATATTTTATATGTAATGATCTTACACAGGGATTGCACAGTAGAATGTCAATTTTTGTAGACACTAAGTTATGTAAAGTAATCAACACAATAGAGAACAATGTTTTATTACAAAGGGATCTGGATAAGATGGAGACATGGGCAGGAAAATGGCAGATGAAGTTTAATATGGACAAATGCAAGGTTGCGCACATGGGGAGGAAAAATCCAATCTATGATTACATGTTAAACAGAAAAACACTGGGAAAAAGGGAATTGGAGAAGATTTGGGGAATCTGGTGGACAGTAAACTTAATTGTAGCAGCCATTGCCAGGCAGCAGCTGCCAAGGCAAATAGGATCATGGGGTGTTTTTAAAAGGGGCAAAAAATGAAAATTAAGAACTTATTCTACATTAAAACAAGTCACTGGTCAGGCCCAACACATGGAATATTGGTACAGTTTTGGGCACCAGTGCACAGGAAAGACATTGTAGAGCTTGAACAGGTCCCAAAGGCGGGCAACAAAAATAATAAAAGGACTGGGTGGACTACAGTAACAGAAAGATTGGCAAGATTAGGGTTATTTAGTTTAGAGAAAAGAAGGCTTCGGGGGGACATAATAAATATTTTTAAAATACATCAAAGGTCAAATAAGGATCTCTCCCAAGATTTATTTTTTACACAGGGCTGTATCTAGAACAAGGGGGCATCCTTTATGTCTTGAGGAACGAAATTTTCTACTAAAAATGAAAGGGATTTTTCTGTAAGAGCAGTGAGACTATGGAATTTTTGCCAGAGGGACTTGTATGGTGAATTCAATAACCGAGTTCAAAAAGGGTTTGGATGCATTTCTGGAGCGTAATAATTTTAACAAGTTACAGTGCTAGGATTCAGGAGAGGGGTCATTGATCCAGGGATTTTTTGATTGCCAGATTGGAGTCAGGAAGGAATTTTTCCTAAAATGGGGACAATTGGCTTCTACCTCATTGGGGGTTTTTGCCTTCCTCTGGATCAACACCTTAGCACAACAGGCTGAACTAGATGGACGACTTGTCTTTTTTTAGCCTTACAAACTATGAAACTATGAATGCCTATACCTATATATTAATGTAGAAATATTCGGCCACCCATCTGCACAGGTTTTTTAAATCAGATTAGGTTATAGCTGGAACCTTCTCTCCCTGAAATGTGGATGTCTGAACAGACACCAAGAGAGGTAACATGTTAGAGTAGGTTCCCATCTGGATTGAGGTCACCCTGCCGTTTTATGGATGGTTTTTTACCGTTTTGATCAAAAATATACACTAAAAACCTCAAAATTTTCATATATTCCAAAGTACCAGAAATGCATTTCCAAAATATTTCTCTGTCCCCTTTGAATGTTTTTCAGTGCTTGTAGAACGCTGCTGATATTGTGTTGTGTTAGCACTTCTTTTGGCTGCCACACTAGCGTGTACCTATATACTCATTTTTCAAAATGGATGTGCTGACCATATTTTGTTTTTCTAACTATTCGGCAGCTTGTTTTCCTCAGGCAAAATGAGCCAAAAAAGGGATGTAACTGATGTTAAATCTTGGGGTGTGAGCACAGAACCATCAACACTTGTTGCAAATAATCAACATGGTCACAAAAAGTGTTTTAAGAAAAAAGGGCACAAATTAACTGGCAAACATTTAAGACAAAATGTGAAGCAACCAGAGACCTATTATCCTCCAGTGTTGTCATATTCCACAACTGCAACCTCCCTGAATTGCCCAAAAGTACAAGGTGTTACGTGCTCAGAGATCTGGCCAAGGTAAGGAAGCCTGAAACCTGACAACCACTGAAGACAAGGTGTTCAGTGATCAGAGACATGGCCAAGGTAAGGAAGGCTGAAAACTGACTACCACTGCACAAGACACAGAAAGACAAGGTGTTCAGTGATCAGAGACATCTATTCCAAACCTACCGACAAAAATAGTCTATTAGACTATAGAAGCTGTCACCCTGCTAATATGAGGAAATCATTGCCCAAGTCGCAAATTATGCGTGTTCATCGCATAGTGTCAGATCCATCAAAGAGGAAGGTTAGAATTAATGAGATGAAAGAAAAATTTCGAAAACGATACTATCCTGAGCATCTTTTGAGACAGGTTAATACCCCGGATATCCCACGTAGGAGAGATTGTAAGAGAATCGCGTTCATTGGCACATACCATCCGCTAATGAATAAGATACATCAATGCATCAAGAAAAGGTGGTCACTGTTGAGTGAGCACTACCCAAGTGTGGAAGAATTTCGACACCTGGTGTTAATATGCTCAAGACGTCCTAAGAATATTCGAGATTACCTAGTGAGGGCTGATGTTGGTTCTTTAGGGACTCCATTGAGACAACCAACATTCAGTAATCCAAGAAGAGGCACTTTTGCCTGCCTGCACTGCGCACATTGTGCCAACATAATAAAGGGCGAACATGTACAACATCCACACACAGGCAAGAGTATCCTAGTGAGAGGATTTTTCACGTGTGATTCGTCAGCGGTTGTTTACCTGCTGAAGTGGGTTAGCTTACGTAGGAGAAACAATGCAGAGGGCTAAGGACAGAATAGCATGCCACAAGTCCACTATAAGATGTCAGAAGGTCTGGTTGCCGGTACCAGCACACTTCGTAGAGGCAAAACATACGGTGGCACAATTGCGCTTCCAGATACTGGAGCAGGTTAAACGCCCCCGTAGAGGGGGCAATCAAATTAAATTATTGAATGAGCGTGAATCCTGGTGGATACACCATCTTGATATCTTGACACCACGGGGATTAAACCGTGAGTGTGACTTTACTTTCAGATGATATTATGTAAGGGATGACTTTAAGATTTGTATTATAATTGTAATTTTGTCTTGAGTAAATTTTGTTAGGTTTGGTAATTTTTCTATATTTTTCTATATGTTCATTAATTTTTTTGTAAAGCGTTTTGGTGGGAGGCAACTTAGTGTTTATTTTGTGGGGATATTTTATTCTGATTGTAAATAACATGCATTAGTTAAAATATAGATGTTAAAATTTATATGTATGTAGAGGAAACACATACACCCTGAGTGACACACCAATTCTGGCTTGTTGTAATTCAGTCATTCATCTAGGGAAGAACTTAGAGAGTCTCAATAGCCCTTTCACTTTAAAACAATGTTATTGTTATTTGGATAACAAAGTTACCTTATTGAACGGATCTATTTATAAACATAGAATACATTATTGTATCTATAGTCCTTTACCGATCGCAGGGCGCGTTTGCGCATGCGCGATCATTGTAGTAAGGGCGGAAACAGTATTCAGTTTGCCCTCGCGTGACACACTTCCGGTCTTACGAGGTGCGCATGCGCTGTGGCTTTTTAAGGACGCCGAGCGCCGGCAAGTGTGCGGCGCCACTTCACTTGTCTGAGAGCCATATCCAGCACATCTGATGATAACATATTGCCTGTAAGTATGAGCCTGACAGGTTTTTTCATCTAAGATTCCTGAGATTTCAGATTGTATCATATTAATACCAAGTGATTCGTTCACTCTATTGAAAAATACATACTTATTTAATTCTATAGGCGCCCTTATTTAGTATCTTCTACAAGAAAAGGTATTTTATATATTTTGTTCTTCTGGTGGCCAGGATTCTGTAGAGGTGCACCTTGGTGTATGTGGATTATCACTTTGTATGATTTTTTGTTTGTAATCACATTATGTTGTTTGTATATTTATGTACTATGTGTATTTTATATAGTGTTATGGACACACGAGGTATCACTTTATAGATATTATTTTTTGTCACCTTTTTGTATATTTTTTGTTCTGTATTATTTTGTATGAGTTTGTGGGTTTTTAGTCGATGTGATTTATGTGACATATATTTTGTATTTTATAGCCAAAAATCTGAAGAAGGTCTTGTATGTGACCGAAAACGTTTATGGAATGAATTTGGCTTCTCATCTTGGATAAATAAAGCTGATATTTTATAATACAAGGAGTACGGGTGTTTACATGTATATGTGGTGATTTCAGATTGACTGACAGCGCTGTAGTTGTTCAATAATAAAATGAATCCTCGAAAACACAACTTGCCCACTAATTGTGCACACGGTGTAAATCAAATAGTTAACAATTAAATATGGTTACAAAGCCGCATAACTTTACTAATTCCCAAGTGTGCATTGCTAGAGAATGATTGCTTCTGGCCGGTTGTCATTTCCTGGAGAGCAAATCTGCTGAGCTGGACATCTGCTTTCTTCCTACCACTCCCCTACACGACAAGACCTACCGCTGCTGCTCAAGGAAGGGGCGATGCTCCAAGCAGGATTTTCACTATTCTCTCTGATCTCAATGCTGTGGGAGGAAGGAGACACCAAAAGCCTGTTAATCTTGGGCTCAGAGGAGCAACATAACAAGAAACAAAGGAAAACCACCACAATGACACTGCAGGGCTCTGACCTGTTGTGTGCTCGGGCTGTATGTTATGTCAATTGTTATAATCTCATTCACTCAAGATTGCCTACAGATGGGCTGTACACATGATCACGGCCCTTTACTACAGCGCTAGTTGATCATTGGGCATGCACTGCTTCCAGTGATAGGTCAGTTTGTAAATTGTTACTGCATTAAAACTCATACACTCATCATAATGTCATTCATGGACTATAAAAAAAAAGACTGGTAAACAGAGTATGTAGGAAAATGTTAAAGTAGCCCCTGTCTGCTGCCCTAAATCTTGAGGACATATCTAGGTCATTGGAACCCAGGATTACCTGTGAGTATACACTGGTCTAGTAACAGGGTCTCTTCACTGTAGAAGCTGTTGCTCTGTGTCCGTATTGTTTCCATACATATTACTTATTTTTCCTCTTCTACAAGCTCTTCTTTTCCACACCCAAGTGATGAGGTTGGTGAAGACTTGCGTATTGGCTCCTGTGCGGCTGCTCAGTTCATTTCCCTGGGCATATGACCTCTAATATCTCAAAATAGAGTTTTTGTCATATGGACTTAAAGGAGAATTCCCATCTCAGATATTTAAGGCATATGTTTTGATTAGCTCTGGGTCCCACCTTTGCCACCTGCATCTATCTTTAGAAATGGAAGCCTTCAACATTGTCCAACATGGATGCCAACGACCAAGGTGGCCAGGATTAGAAAAGCAGTCAAGTGGACACTTTTTATATAACTCCTATAAAAACGTGCAGAGATAATAGGAACAACATAGCACAACATAGTTTGTTTCTGTATCTTGGAGTATACAACAGCCCGAACAGCTACTTCTGTAATAACAGTAATCATTGGCCACCGCATTCTGACTGTATCCTTGTCATGATTGTCTGAGGTGGGAATACTGCTTCAAAGGGTTTGTTTAGTAGAATAAATCTTTTTTTTTAAATGGACAGACTGGGTTAATAAAATGAAATATAAATATTTGCTCCACTGCTGCCATTCCAATGCTCCGTTAATCGCCATTTCCTCAGCATACAGCGCATAAAAGGAAAAAAATCACCAGACAACCCCTAGGCCTCTTACAGGTACCTCGACCAGCAGACCTGACTATTCCTGACCTTATCCCAGGCACTTCAAAAGTAAGCATACAGGATGGTTAAAAAAGTGTTTGTCTTTATGTTTTATATAGCTTACATGGAGCTAAATAATAACTGTATAGGCAGTGAGCAACAATAGCTCCCACTACTGGTGGCTGTAAACAGGTAGAACGTTATCATACTGAATAGTTATACAGCATACTATGGGATTTCATTGCTTAAAGGGGTTGTTCACTTAGATAAATCCTTAAGCTGCAGAGCTTGTCAACAATCCATTCTTCTTCACTTTCGGGTTTTTACTCCAATATGCATTCACTTACAATGGGCCTCTCCTTGCAATTTTTTTTTACTGCAACAGAACTGCACCATATGAAAACACCCTTATTGTGTGATTTAACTAGGTAAGTAGGGGTGTGCCCAATAATTGGACCACTCACATATTGGGGTACATTTACTTAAAGGGGTATTCTCACCATAAAGTTACACAGATCGACAGCCAGCTTCAGACTCACACTTCCTGCTTAGGCTGTGGGTGGGTCTATAGCAGTGACTGGCATATCAGCTCTGAGATTCCTGTTACAGTTACATGACTGCAAGAGATTTAGAAACTGTAGTGCACAAGGCTTCTAAGGCTTAAAACTTGTCACCACGTTAGGTAAACAAGTTCCTGAGTTAGAGATAATACTCTGCAAGGAGTGACTTACCATGGTTGGATGGCTGCTTAGAGCAATCAGATAAGAGAAAGAGCAGGAAGAAGTGACCAAGAGAAACAGGTGCACTTGCAGAAGGTAAAATATTCTTTATCGCCTTAACATAGAAATGTATTTGGTAATAGTCTTCATTTACCTTTCCCTAAAAGCTAATCATTGTAGTGAGAAAACCCTTTTAAAGTATTTTTCTCACTAGGCCGTTTCATTGAGTCACAAGCAGTTTACATTTACTCTGTCTCGTCAGGGTGTGGGTTGTTCTGTAGCAGTGATTAGCATATTAAGATTCTAGTTGAGCCGTTAGCCTGACAAGTATGGGAGAGCTTATCTTCATTAGACAAAAAGTTACAGGCGCTGTGCGGACTAAATACAATGGCTTATCTGTACACAGAAGCTTATCTTGTTAGAGATATTTCGTTTTCATTGGACTGAGCTGTCTGTACAGGGAGTGACATGACTCCCTGCTGTCTGCACTCTCATCTGAGAGTGGTCTAGTATGCGTTGAAATCCAAGAGAACATAAAATGCTTCTTATCTCATGGCTAAAGTAAAATCAACAAAGCAATATATTTAGAAAAAGTCTTCAATTAACAGTCCCTTCATGTTGAAAGCTAATCTTTGTAGTGAGAAAACTCAGTTAAGTATTTCCACCAGAAATGTGTCCAAAAAGGTAAAAAAAAAATAAACTGGCACATACACATAATGGGTGGCTTGTGTGATTGGGGGCTGCGCCAGATATCTGGTATCTTTTCAGCCCGATACTAGCCCTGTTCTAGTAAGTCAAATCCCTCCCGCATGCCATTATCAGGCGCATTAAATAGCGACCGCGGCACTATGTAGGCATACTATACCTGAGGCAGAAATGTCGTGTTAGCGCTAGAATGTGCCTGATTTATGACCCGCTCTATAGACTAATATTATGCGCATGAAATTTGGTGTTTAAACGCCAAATTTCATACATGTCGCCCAATGTGTTTTAAACACTTTTTGTGACTATTCCAACAAGGAATGTGGCTTAGTTGATGTGGGAGTGGTTTCACAAAAAGAGATGTGCTTTGAATGTGGCATTCTGCACTAGAATTTTGGATGTAAAGCATGCAAACTTTAATTTAAAAAAGCCTAACAGATCTAAAGTTGCACCAGAATTATCAAATAAGATGAGTCACTATGAATTCTCTGTTCAAGGACTTTTATTGCATAGAAATAAACAAAACGGAATCCGTCCAAAAAGAAACTGTCGGTAGATGTGGCACTGGAGACCGGATCATCGGCAGACGTGACACTGGAGACCGGATCATCGGCGGACGTGGCACTGGAGACCGGATCATCGGCAAACGCGGCCCTGGAAACTGGAACTTAGGAAGACGCGGCACTGGAGACCGGATCGTCAGCAGACATGGCATTGGGCCCCGGACAGGCAGACGTGGCAGTGGGCCCTGGACAGGCAGACATGGCAGTGGGCACCGGATCATCAGCAGACGTGGCAGCGAGCACCAGATCATCAGATAAAAATTTTGGTGCAGCCATCTTGAAGGCCTCAGACAATCGGCCAGGTTATACAGGTCCTCAGCCAAACCCCTGACAGGCCTTACATCCCATGGGTCCATGATAGGCCGGATATTATGTAACGTTTTCTTCAGAAAAGGACTTTTATTGAATAGGAATAAATAAACAAAACGCAAACAGTCTAGAAAGAAAACATAAAAATAACGGGGAATCCAAAGAGACGTGAGGGAACCTGAAAACAGCAGAGAGCACCAGGAATATGTGTTCAGCAGGCAGGGTCTGAGGACAAATATCCAGCAGGCAGATATAGAAGTCTAATAGGTAGGAAAACAACCAGGAGTCCAGAAGGACAGAGAACTTTGCAGGAACAAACCATGCACAACAGGATCTAAGGCATTGAGGAAAAAAATAGCCTGGACTAAATAGTTCCCCGTCAAGTTGAAACAGAGCAGCTGTGCTAGTTGAAGCCAAGCACCTAACGATTACCCTGTTGGAAGGCACAGAAAGCGCTTGACTATCAACAGCACAATTGCTGCCAGGATCAATTGGCAAGTTGTAGGATTGTGACACTGCCTGAGTTTATAGCAACTTTTACATGGCAACGGTGAATGTGCCCTATTGTATTTTTTTTTAAGCTTGTCCGGTGTTAAAGGGCCATACAACTACTATTGTATCTTCTACAACCTTCCTTCAAACATATACACTCAGATTAGGCAAGCATGCATGTTTCTTAAAACCAGAGCAGTTTCTACAAGCAAACGGGCGGGCAGTGTAAGTCACAACTCACCTTGAGAGATGGGGGGAACGGTCAGGGCTTGAATTGATGTTCATTGATTATTGATGTCTGGGCGACCTGCATCTAAATTTGCACAGTCATTTTAAAATGGTTGTATAAAGTTCACAGCTGCACTCTACACAGTGGAGAGCTGGTTGTCAATGGCAGCTGGACTCTTCAAGGAGAAGGCAGGGACATTTTATTACTGTCCCTGCCTTTCTGATCATATATATACAGCACCCAATAAGCCTCATAAATACAGATAGGCAGGAAGCCTTCAGACCTCCTGACTCCCAGTCCCGGTGGCTCAGTAGTTGCTGATGTTCCTGAGTCTTATGCAGTGAATTCAAGATGCTATATTTTCCCTGTAACTAGGGTTAATATATCAGACCCAGTTACAGGGTAAATCAGCAATAAAAGGGAAAAAAAAAAGAAAAATGCCCAATAGGTCTTTTTCTGACCATATGTAAAATGAAAAGAATAAAAATAAACACACAATAAAATAGAAGGATTTATAAAAAAAAAAAAAAAACAGGCAGCCCAAACTGCAACTTTTAGCACTACACCCAGTGACCCTAAAACTATATCATCTATATACTGCATTTATATAACCGTGATGGAAAAGTGACGCAATCGTAAAACTTATTTTAGCGCTAATTTTAATGTAAAAAGAAAAAAAAAAGTGAAAAACAGACTTTTTAAAAAAACTTTTAACTTTTTCCTGATATTAAGAAAAAAATCTTAATGTAAAAATGACACAAATACAGAGCCTTACACAAAAAAGGCAAAAACATTAGTAGAATGACCGAGCATGTGAAAGCATTATAGCGTTAAAACACAAGTGCACTAATGAAAACTTACCTGGTTGGGGGTTGACATTGTAATGTGGAGGAGAACCACCCAGGGCCGTTCCTAGAGGTGGGCCTCACCCACCCGTTTTATAACGTCCCCGTAGAGCCAGTCAGCAGCTGCACACTCAGTGTGCAGCTGCTGGTACAGGGAGGAGGCAGGACAGATCATTACCGTCCTGCCTTATCCCCTCTATGTATCAGTGTCGCAGGGGGCACAAAGCTTTCCTCATGCCCCCAGCCCAGGAGATCACTGGGAGTGTGACGGCGTAAGCGATGTGATGACGTCACGCCGCTTACACTGCCTCACAGCTTTCGGACCTGGGAGGAGGCACCGTGGTGAGAGGTAAGTATGTTGTTTTTTTTTTTTTCAATTCAAAGCTTTATTGAAAAGTGAAAATAAAAATTAATTTCTCACAGAGTGACAAATCTATTTCCAAATATTGAGTTCTATTCCATCAAGCATACTAGTGCATAGACAATAAAAACAAACTCAGAGATTATACATTAAATATACATTTGTGATGTGCCATCTGAAATTTCAAGGATGAGTTTAGATAGTAACCTCATGCAATTAAAGGCATGACTATCTGTGAAAATTGCATATCCTTATCCAACTTGCCAAATGTACCTTAATAAACAGGAACGATAAATAAAAGAACGAAAAAAAAAGGCTCACCATATCCTTCCTCATGAAAAAATGATCTGGGGATTCCTGCGTGCCAACAAACCAATCACTTGGCCACAGGTTGTAAGTCAAATCCAGGAACAGCGTGGTTGCTTCGAGAGAGGTTGCTTCAGCAACTCATAGGTAAAAAACATAACACTTTATTGTACCCATAGGTAGAAAAAATAAAATCAAAGAACAACATGTGAAGCTAGTTGATGCGGTGGGGAGGTGTGTTTCGGGTCTACATGTGCAGAGAGCGACCCTTCGTAGTCACTCAACACAGACTAGCTGCAAACATCAACATGATTTATATAGACAGTAATATAAAGATGAACATTAACCCTTTAAGAGCGTCAAAGAAAAAATGTGCAAAAAACTTATAAATTGGAAATGAAATTATCTTAATATCAAAGTAACAATAAAAAAAAAACACTATTTTAGAACATAGAAACGATCAAGTAAACAATTATAAAGATCAGATCTACTAGTTAAGCCTTTTGGAAAACATGTGTTGAGTGACAGAATCCAAAAGGCTTCTCTAACTAACAAAAGTTTCACCAGTCTCACCTCCTAGGTGGGACAGGATTAACCCTTTCAGAGCTTTAACCCTTTAAACTTGCCTATAGAGCCAGAATGCATGTCTCGAAATGTCTGAGAGGAGCTCCTGAAACAGATCTATTAGACCAATGTGTTATGTCATAAATGTGTTCCGTATTTAGTAAAAGAGCCCGGGTGGTGACCCAACTATATTGTAGATGGATTCTCTATGCTGCAACTAGATCATAGTAAATGACACTTATTGTTGAACAGGCAATTAATTAGTGTTTTAATAGGATATTGTGTGTCTGTTATACTGCGAAGAAAAAAACGTACATAGAATATCATATAAACGGACATAGAGTGCACCTTATTCACACCACATTTATAGCTAGACCTTGAATTTCAACCAAGAGGAGAGAATTTTTAGTTGGTACAATACAAACTAGTGTGAAGGGAAAGGGATTGTTAACCAAAGTGTGTGCACGTTTGGGTTATAAAAAACTGCAACCCTTCTCGATATGTTTTTTATGACCCAGGATCAGTTACACAAAATAGGACATGTCATTTTTGATAACTAAGGTTAACAATCTGATTAGTATGTTTGCTATATCGTTGTAATGAAATCATACATTTGTTTAAATTTGGTGTCCTGCAGAGATTTTTTGACAGTTTTGTTGAGTATTATTTGACGGTTTTCTAGTATCGCTATCCTCACAGCGGATACCGAGTAAGCGTCTTTATGGGGAATAGGACTCTGAAGAAAATGAATAAAATGACAATGTCTAATGTTTATAAGAAATTGTATGAGTATTCAGATTTAATTTTTTCAGAACAAATGTGTCCTGTTTTTTCTCTTAACAGTTGAGATAGAAGGCTATTTCCGGTAACGCATATACATGAAAATGATTGTGAGTGTATACACATGCAAAAAATCCGAGCTTTTACCCTGGTGTTCATTACGAGTCCCTGTTATTGGAACAATTCAGAACATTTTAGAACATGGAGTCAGGGAGTGGCTTACATTATGAGTAATTCTAGTGGACACTTCCTAACTCACAACATCAGAGAGAACTCGCTATTAGAGATATCAAAAATGCAATTCCAGCTATATAGACATTCGGAAACGGGACAAGTGCGGGTCTATTGTTATTCTTGACAGGGATTTGTATGTTAGGGAAATACACAATGTTAGGGGACGATAAAGGTATCGTAAGTTACACTACAGATCCCATACCCCCCCCCCCCCCAGTAATTTTGCCACAATCTTGATAAAATTATAGCGGAGGATGTGCCTTGGGCGAGTATGTTTGAATGAAAAGATGGCTAGGCAGTCTTGTAAACTCAATGTTCCTGTATTATCGATATTTCCCATGCCTCCCCAGGTACAAAGATCATGTTTTCCACCCACCCTTAAGGCAATAATTTTTGGTATATGTTCTCTTATTATCTGAAAAAATTGCGTAGACTGGTTGATCAAATCGTCAACACTCGTTGCTAAGACACCCTGGTGACATTAGGGGATTCCTTATTTTTTTTTGCCGTGATGTCCTCAGAACATGGGAAAACATTAATGGAATTCTTCTTTTTCGCTGGTACATAGTGATATCATCGCTCTTATGTATTACATCCATTCCTCATGATAGAGAGTAGTTGTAGCTGGTAGCAGAACAATTCTATTAAATATACAGATTCTAGATTAGAATTGAGAAGGAGTTCTTGTTTACTGTCATAAACCTTTCTTCTTGTTCCATAACTATTTTTCATTTTTGTGGTCAACTTTTTATCTCAAACACAAGGTTTGCCCTCATGGCGAGCTATCTTCTCACTTCAGTAAGGCCAACATTTACGTTTCTGTGTGGAAGAAGCGATACATTTTATACCACATCCAATCCTTTTATGGATATCCATCTTCTGGTATGGGAGTTCTTTAGAATGAACCACGTTAATGATATGTGTGGTTGATGTGCTCTTCGTACCGGATTTTGTTAATAGTAGATTAACACTAATTCAGATAACCTACGTTGATACATTTCATGGGTGATTCCAATTACTCTATTTCCTTCTTGGATCTTATTTCTTTCTGTCAGATTCACAATCCACGCATTCATACTTGCTATCTATAGAAGTCTATTTCAGCAGGAATGCACGGCGATACTATGCATCCAGCTGTCATCCTAGACAAATCATATAAGGAACCTGCCCGTAGGAGAATTTTGTAAGAGCCAGGCGCACATGCACATAACTGATGTCGCTCTATAATAATGAAAAAAATTCCTCATTAGGAGAGATTTATAGGTTAAAGGATGAGGCTATTCCAAAGACTTACTCGGTCTGTGAGGATAGCGGATACTAGAAACCGCAATAATTTACACAACAAAGGACGTGTCAAAAAAATCTCAGGACCAAATTTAAAACAAATGTATTATTTCTATTACGACTGAGATATAAGCAAACAATACAAATAGATTGTTAAATTTAGTTTAAAAAATACATGCCTAATTTTGTGTAATACGATCCTGTCTTAAAAACATATTAGAGAAAGGTTGCAGTTTTATATCAAACGTGACACCTTTGGGTAACTCCCTCTTCATAGTTTGTAGTTGTCATCTAAAAATTCTTCCTTTTTGGTGAAATTCAAGGGCTGCTATAAAGTGGTGTGAATAGAGTGCACTCTATATGTCGTATACTGGATAAAATGTACGTTTTTTTCTGTTCAGTAATAACAGGACAACATATCTCTATTTGAAAACACTATTAATTGCCGTTCAACCATTTGTCATTTTACCTGATCTATTGCACAGAATGGCAAAAAATCTACAATATATTGGGTGCACCACCCGGGCTTCTTTTACTAGCAACTAGGGGAACACATTTATGACATAGGAGACACATTGTCTAAGATCTGTTTCAGGAGTTCTTCGACTTTTCTGGAGACATGCATCTGGGTCTGTATCAGCAAGTTTAAGGGTTTAAGTCTGAAAGTGTTAATAGTCCCTCCAGAGGTGGGAGACTGGAGAAAGTTTTGTTTAGATAGAGTAAGCTTTTGGATTCTGTCATCAACACGTTTTCCAAAAGGCGTTGAACTATAGGATCATTGATCCTATTTATATGTTTATTGATGTTTTATTATGCGATTAATATGTGTGTTTTTTTTATTTTGTTACTTTGGATTATTAAGATAAGTTACATTTTTCCAATTTTTACACGTTTTATGCCACATGTTTTGGCTTGTTACTCTTAAGGGGTTAATGTTCATCTGTTTATGATACTGGTCTATATAAACATGTTGAATGTTTGAAGCTAGCCCTGTGTTTTGATGACAATAGGGTCCTCTCTGCAATGTAAGACCCCGAACGCGTCAATAGCTTCAATGTTTTGTCTTTGATTATATTTTTTCTACTATGGGACAATCAAATAAAAGAATTTAATGTTTCCTTTTCACCTATGGAGTGCTGAACACCTCTATCTCTCTGCCTGTTTCCTTGAATAACAGAGAACACCTAAACTGTATACTAAACCCAAATAACTATATACAGTCGGACTCATGAGGAGGATACTGTTTACTGATTAATCTTATATACTCTGTTTTAATTTGATACACTGTGGAGGAGAGGACAAGTTTTAACATGCCATTACTGGAGAAATCGCTACCATCCTGAATGATCAAGTCAGACCCAGAGGTCTCTCCATAGTATTATCCCCCATCCTGGTGTCACCGAAAGTGTGCATAGACCAGAGATCTACAAAACTCCAACCAATCCCTCCATGTTCTATAATATTTATCCATGGTCTGGTTGTGATCAGCACTTAATCTTTAAATTCTCTTGCTAGATACAAATAATCTCCCTTGATCCAGTGGAGATGGTATGGATACAGTGTGGTTGACCTCCGCATCTAGGAATCAGACGCTTCTGGCTTTGCAGTTTGAGAAATACAATCAGCCATACTTGACGTTTAACAACACTTAAATGGCAGAGGGGGGATCGCGGATAGAAAGAATAGTGTCCAGATGTATTTGCAGAGTTGATTCCCGTAGTAGACATCAATCACTTTAACTACTTTGCTCCAGAATGGTTGGATGAGTGGACAGCCCCACCAGACATGCGTCATTGACCCAATATCTCCTTTACACCTCCAACAGCTATTGGAAACCACAGGGAACACTCTATGTAGCACTTCCGGAACCCTATACCAACGCGATAACATTTTATAATTTAGCTCCTGAAGTCTACAGGATATTAGGGACCTGTGTGAAAAAATACATACTTTTATTCCAAGCATCCTCCGTAAGTTTCCTTCCCAATTCTCTCTCCCAGTTCTCCTTATACGGAGGAGTTGCAGACATCATGCCCCTCACTATCCACCGATATATCAGAGAGATTACATGCGTGGAGCTTTGCTGCCCAGTGATATATGACTCAAAAGGTGTTAACTCTCTATATAAGCTTAACTCGACTTTGTGGGTAGCATAACAAGACTGTATTTGTATGTGGTTAAACCAAGTAAAAGGCCTCAGGTATAGCAGTTCTTGTATTTCTGCGAATGGTTTCCGAGTAGGACCTAGAGTGATGTCTCGGAAGGTTAATGGGTGTATATCGTGAGGGGCAAGGATACCCGGTGGGGGGCCAGCTATAGGAATGTCGGGATTTCCCGTGACAGGCGTCAGTGGACCATCTGTTGTGAAAAGCTTAGATTCGGGACCAAATATTCTCCAGGCTTGTAAAGTATGCTGGGCTACCCAGGGCAAAGACACTAATCTCGTTTCGGTCAGAGCTCTTCTCTGGAGCCACGGTAAAGTTGAAAGGAAATCACCATATATGCACTCCTCCAGCTGGACACACGCTTTTTTTTTTTAGGTTTTTTGCTTTCCAATCGATAAAACGAGCTGCCTGTGTGGTGAGTATTTTTATTAATTTTATTATCATTAGCTACTATCTGGCTACAGAGGGCTACTACCTGGCTATAGAGGCCTACTATCTGGCTATAGGGGGCAACTACATGGCTACAGAGGGCTACTTCACAGCTATATAGGCTACCACACGGCTATTGGGGGCTACTACACAGCTACAGGGGGCTACTGTCTGGCCACAGGGGGCTACTGTCTGGCTACAGGGGCTACAATCTGGCTACAGGGGCTACTATATGGCTATATGGGGCTTCTACCTGACTATAGGGGGCTACTACATGGCTACAGGGGCTGCTGTCTCGCTACAGAGGGCAATTATCTGGCTACATGGGCTGCTGTCTCGCTACAGAGGGCAATTATCTGGCTATACGGGGCTACTACATGGCTATAGTAAACATTACCTTTAACTTTCACTATTTCTGTATATGTACCGCGTTGGTCTCCGTGAGCTTTCCACTTCTCACGTATAGGTATACTTTCCGCAATGACCAAACTGTTTAATACTTTTTTTATTCTTTAATAACTTAATAACATGGATACAAAACATCTAAAATCCATAGACAAAAAGTGCAATTCTTATCACATAGTCCATAGTTTCAAACTCCTAAAAAGGTAGATGAGGATTAGCTGGAGGCCACGAGCCGCCCGTACACCTGTGCGACGTTTCGAAGACTAAGCTTCTTTTTCAAGCATGTGCAGTATGATCGGTACATTCCTTAAAGAATACCTATCACCTTCAGAGAAACCTCATGAAGTAACAGAAGACTAAAATACAAACACTTTCTCAAATAGCCTTCATTAGGAAAACCAGAGCTTTTCACCTGTAATTCAGTTTTTTTTTAAAAAAAAGCGCTGGCCCTTTAAGACAGCTCTGAAGTTGGGCCAAGTCGGTGCATGACAGCTTGATGGATGATTATGATGACAGTTGTAGGTTCCTGAGCTGGGAGAGTCCACAGTGCAGGAGGGAGCCTGTAAATCCTCATCATGTGCACACCAGCAGCAGTATAAGGGCTTGTTCACACGGAGTTTACACTCCGTGTTAGAAGAGATTTTAGGATCCGTCTTGGGGTTCGCTTTGTCGGTCTCCAAGACGGATCCAAACAATTAACAGTGAGATTCATTGCTGTCTATGCCGAACACGCAGCGGCGTTCACATGAGTGTAAACTCCGTGTGAACAAGCCCTAATACAGATGCCTGTGTGCTATGGAGGAGAAGACTGAAGCAACAGTTAAACTCTGTCACACTGTTTCCTTAGGCTCTGTCTCCACTGCACAGAATAAAAGTCAATTTTTTCAGTGTTTTTCATTTTCTAAAAACACTGAAAAAAATACTGAAAACATCTCCCATAGACTTGTATTGTAAAATCGTCCTGCTGTCTCCACTGAGATTCTCTTTTTCTCATTGGTCGTCTTTTTCAACATGTTCTAAAAAACGCCAGAGCAGGGCAGAAAATTTACTACAGGAGTCTATGGAAAGCGCTGCACACTTTATGCCGCAATTTTTCAATGAAACCCCCCCAGGAGATTTTTCCCTCCTTTTGGGGGTGTTAAAGTTTACACTTTTTTCATTCGCATAAAAGTGTCCTCTTGGGACCATTTTAAAAATAAATGATATTTTTTTTCCCGCTAAGTTTTTGGCAACAAAAATTTTTCTTAATGACGCTAGATATATTTTTTTTTTAAGGGTTTTTGGGGCCGCCAAAATCCTTTCTTGGAAGATTTTGACACAAAAATTTCTCGGTTTTTGGATAAAAAAAATCCCCTTTTTTTTTTAGGATTTTGGTGCCCAAAAGGGTTTTTTTTTACAGTTTTGACACTAAAAATTTCTCCCTTTTGTTGCAAAAAATATTTTTTTTTACTTTTTTTGGCGCTAAAATCTTTTTTTTTTTTAGGATGTTCACTAAAATTATTTTTTTAAGGATTTTGGAATTAAAGTTATCTTGCTTTTGTCGTAAAAATAAATTTTTTTGGGATTTGGCATAAAATATTTTTTTTTTGGGATTTTGATGTAATAAATTTATCTTGCTTTTTGTGGAAAAAAATACCCCTTTTTAAGGATTTCTTGCTAAAATTGTATTTTTACGGATTTTGGCGCTATTAAAGTTATTTTGTTTTTGTCGTAAAAACCCTTTTTTTTTGGGTAAAAAAAAACCAACGTATTTTTTTTTGCAAAAGCGAGATAACTTTAAAAGGGGGCAAAATCCTAAAAAAAATTTGGAAAGGTTTGGGAAACCTTTTTTAAGAAAAAGTTTTACGGCAAAGCAACATAATTTTATTTGTGCCAAAACCCCTAAAAAAAAGTATTTTGTCCCAAAAATCCTAAAAAAAATGGACTTGGGGTCAAAATCCTTTAAAAAAAAAGTTTTTTTGGGTAAAAAAAGAAGAAAATTTTTACAAAGGTCAAAATCCATAAAACGACTACAAAGTTTTACATATAAATGCAAAAATGTGTTTCCCCTCTTTTGTGGGGTGGAGTTACATCCGGGGCTTAATTTATATCTTTAAAAAAACCGTTTTGGACAAGAAAAAAATAGGGGAAAAAAAACCCAAAATGCAGAAATAAACGCCGTTTTTTACATTCTTTTACAGGGGGGACAAAAAACTCGGGTTTTTGGTATTTGGTTTCAGGTCATTTTTGGAGACACAGTTAGGGGCCTTTACACGGCAAGTGCAAAAACTTGGGTTTTTGGACCCGGGATTTCCACTGTTTTGGGCCCTCCCACGGCCGCGTTGGGGGGGGGGGGGTTTTTTTCCGGATGAGCGGAGAAAAGCCCTCCCCTTCCGCTGAGATGCACATATTCCATCCAGAAACGGATGGGGGAAAAATGTGCTTTCAAGTTTTTTTCCCCCCAAAAAAACCCGGGGCGTGGGGGGAAGTCACGGGGGTTTTCCAACGCCCCCCTTCTGTCTTTTTGCAAAACCCCAAACCCGCCTGAAAGACCCTCCGAAAACCCGTGCCGTGGGGACATGCCCTTAGTGTGGTGTGCCCCGCTATCCGTATGTAGTGGAAAACTCAGCCCCCCTGACAGTTTGGGATTCCCAACAGATTGATAAGGGTTCCTCGTTCAAATGAAAGTAAAAACCCGTTTCCTGTTAAAAAAAAAGGGAAACCCTCGAAAGCTAAGACATGATTTGAGAAAAGTCTTATAATTTCATCTACTATCAATTCTAGGTGTTTGTGTGGAGGTGATAGGTCCTTTTTAAAAGTAACTTCCATTACAAAAAAACTTTCATAAAACACTCATTTAAAATTTTTATTTACCCCTTTTGGGTTAGGATCAAACAAAATAATCCAATATATTTCTCTATTAATATGTCATAAATTTCCTCAATTGGATGGGCAGAGAATCCCAATTGGAGAAATTTATGACATATATTAATGGTCTACATAGTGTTATAGAATTTTCTATCACAAAAAGAAAAAACATGTATTCATTATTAGATGGAAGTGACAAAACAGGGAGACGTATTAAAAACAGCAGTTTTTAAAAAAAATACAGATAGGAACAATGTTCTTCACCATAAAAGTTTTCATGCTCCCCAAATTTTTTCGGGCCATATAAAAGGGAATATACCTTGCAGGACGGTTTTGTTAGATGATGACACATATTTAAAACAAATGTCTTAAATCACTGATAAATTTGAAAAACGAGGCTATGAAAGGGAATCATTGATAAAGACAGGTAATGAAGTATTACAGAAAAATAGACAAGAATTTTTTAATTCCTTTTTGAAAAGGATAAAAAAAACAATAGAATAGTTGGTGACCACATATGAAAAACATGCTTGATGAAAAAAAAAGTGTTAAAATAAGTTTTGGGGAATTGATAAATATGACCCAAAATAGGTAATTTTTTTTAAAGGACAACCTTTATATGATCCGTAAGGCGAAAATTAGGCGTTTTTTGTCCGTTTGAGAAAAAGGAAATAAGATAAACAGATGAAATTGCAAACAAAAAAAAGAGGCACTTTCCCATGTTTAAAATTTCCCAAAAATTGTGTAGTGTCATAAAGGTTCAAATATTTGCCCTCCTACCAAGGTTTTTCCCCGAAATTTTCGGAATCATACATGTAAAACTTTTAGTTTATATTTTTTAAAGTGTCCGTTGGAAAACCCCTATGTCGGCCAAAACCAAGGCAAAACAAAATAAGGTTAAATGAGCATAGATGGGCCATCATTATTAAACAAAAAAAATAGAAAAAAGGGGGGTGATCAAAAAGAAAGAAAGGATCTAAAGAGTGAAAAAAAATAATTTGATGAAAACACAGTAGGGACATTTTTTTTTGAAGCCCAGCATAGGTATCGGAACTGAAATGGTGGTGCAGAGAGGGTTAAATTACAAACAAATGTATCAAATAGTGATTTTCTAATCAAAAGAAAAAAAAATATTGGATTATTTCGCTAGATGCTCTAAGCCCAAAGGGGCTAAATGAAAAATTGTAAATGAGAGTGTTTTTATGAGATTTTGTCTGTGTAACGGAAGTGTACTTAAGCAATGTACCTATCATACTGCGCATGCGTGAAAAAGAAGCTTAGTCTTCGAAACATCGTACAGGTGTGACTTTTTTTCTGTGCAGTGGAGACAGAGCCTAAGGAAACAGTGTGACAGAGTTTACCTGTTGCTTCAGTCTCCTCTTCCATAGCACACAGGCATCTGTATTAGGGCTTGTTCACACGGAGTTTACACTCATGTGAACGCCGCTGTGTGTTCGGCATAGACAGCAGTGAATCTCACTGTTAATTGTTTGGATCCGTCTTGGAGACCGACAGAGCGGACCCCAAGACGGATCCTAAAATCTCTTCTAACACGGAGTGTAAACTCCGTGTGAACAAGCCCTTATACTGCTGCTTGTGAGCACATGATGAGGATTTATAGGCTCCCCCCTGCACTGTGGATTCTTCCAGCTCAGGAGCCTACAACTGTCATCACAGTCATCCATCAAGCTGTCATGTGCTGACTTGGCCCAACTTCAGAGCTGTCTTAAAGGGCCAACGCTATTTTAAAAACTGAATACAGGTGAAAAGCTCTGGTTTTCCTAATGAAGGCTATTTGAGAAAGTGTTTGTATTTTAGTCTACTGTTACTTCATGAGGTTTCTCTGAAGGTGATAGGTATTCTTTAAGGAATGTACCGATCATACTGCACATGCTTGAAAAAGAAGCTTAGTCTTTGAAACATCGCACAGGTGTACGGGCGGCTCGTGGCCTCCAGCTAATCCTCATCTACCTTTTTAGGAGTTTGAAACTATGGACTATGTGATAAGAATTGCACTTTTTGTCTATGGATTTTAGATGTTTTGTATCCATGTTATTAAGTTATTAAAAAAGAAAAAAAGTATTAAACAGTTTGGTCATTGCTGAAAGGCTACTACATGGCTACCAGGAGGCAAATTACCTACAGGGACCTATATAAATACATAATAGAGATCTATATTTCTACTTATTGGGAGGTCTATATAGCTACCTATCTACTTAATAGGGGACCGAGATATCTACCTATTGGGGGACCTATAGGTCTACCTACTTAATGGGGCGCTATACACCTACCTAATTGAGAGCTTGCCTACCTAGTTTGGGGGTGTACCTACATACTGTCTTAGGGAATTTAATTACTTCCTATATTGGTATACAAAAGTAAAACTTGATACACAAGTAGGAGCCCCATAGTCGTTTGGGGGCACTTTTACTGTTTGTAGCACAAGAGGGTAATTATTCTATACATGGGGAGTTTGTATA
The DNA here is from genome assembly GCA_025379985.1 of Phyllomedusa bahiana. Taxonomy (NCBI): domain Eukaryota; kingdom Metazoa; phylum Chordata; class Amphibia; order Anura; family Hylidae; genus Phyllomedusa; species Phyllomedusa bahiana. Next base: position 45,259 of record JAODAL010003806.1, on the reverse strand, counting down.
GTGATAGGAATTGGTAGAGAAGTACTGATAAAGTGAGGAATGTAAGATGTTTGTTTTGTAAATTCTACAGTGAAGAGTCGTGGCCAGGAGAAGACGTTGTGGCGGTCTGGGGTGGATGGAGAAGAGAAAGAGAACAACTCTTCATAGACATCTCGTGTAAGTGCCTGGATGTAACTTTACTTTAATCGATTATATGTCTGCAGATCCTGTGTATCTACCACTATATGGTAATATTGGTTGTAGTATAATGGTTTGTATTCAGTAATGGTAATGTGTATTATTCAGTCACCATATGGTGGTCATACGTGGTCATGGTTTGGCAGTATTCGGCCACTATGTGCTGGTAATATGTGGTCTTAGTAGGACATTGGTACTATTAGCCTGGGATTCTGGTTTTGTGTAGCAGTGTTATTTGGTAACTGTACAACTATTATTTAGTAGTTTTATATGTAGCACATTGTGTTAAAGCTTTTATTTGGTTGACGGTGATAAAATGTGTCGCATCATGGTGCATTATGTTACAGGGAGGCGAAATTTCTTCACCTCGCACCCTGAATGCAATTTAGCCTAGGAACAGCCCTGGAACCACCCCTGCCCACCCTGACTGCAATTTAGCCTAGAAACAGCCCTGAATATAACTAATATACTTTGAAGGGTTTTTCAATCAATGAGATGGGAGTGCTCATATGTTTCCTGAGCTAGGAATTATATCATCTTCATCAAACCATTTAGGTGGAGGTGGTGGTTCTTATAAAGAGCTTTAGATCTAAAGCACAGTAATTGCGATTTCTCATACATTTGCTGCTCTATAGCCACTATTTTTTACATTATTAGTATGTAATGTCATATGAAAGTTGATTTGATAATGTTAATTCATAAAAAACATTGTAGAGTAATTTCTAGTCCTTGAAAGGGAATGTAATTTATTTAGTGAAAGCTCAAATCCATGCTTCTTCTACGTTTTCATAAATTGTGAATAATTATTCCTATGGTTACAGTTGCCCAAGAAGGTCAAAATTAATATAGTTGATATTGTTTCCATAGCTACTTGTGATGTTTAGAAGGTCAGCCAGTCCAACAGCAGCACATGTACAAATGATGTGATTGTGTCAGAAGCAATTATTAGAGGCATTTTAACCAGTCTGTTTCTCTTATTAGAAAACACTTAGAATAATGGAGGATAACCAAGTAGAATCAATAGAACTCTGAACAGTCTGTACCCCCAAGACTGTACACAGACCTACAAAATGTGTTTGGTGACTGGAACAAGAAATCTTCGCTCCTCTTCAGATCTTCTGTATCCTTGTCACTTAGTTTCGAAAACAGAACAGAACTACAGCAGAACTGTCTGTTCACATTCTCAAGTACAAAACCTAAAAGGCAACAAGATAACCTTGACAGAGGCTTCCTGAGTGTTATGTTCTTTCCTACAAAGGAAGCTGCCCGCTCTTCAGACACAGAGACAGTTACATGCATTCTCCTTATTTGTGATTTGCAGAAATTAATGTGACCACATCTAGCAGAAATATTAAAGGGGTTGTCTCACTATAAGGATTGCTTTTTATGTTAAAGATCTTGCAAAAACAAGTCACTTTACAATATGTGTCCATTAACAGTGTCCTACCTATTCTGAGATATCCCATCGTATATAGGCTGCATCAGCTCCTCAGGTCGCTATAGCTACAGACCTCTTCAATCTCTCCTGATAGGCTGCCAGTGTTGGTTGCTATAGCTACAGACCTGGTGTCCTCAGCAGCCTGTCACTGCAGGCCTGTAGTAGCCAGTAAATGTCCCTGAATTCAAAAAGAAACCAAGAAAACAGGACTGTGGTGAGATGAATAGATGTGGTGAGACAACCCCTTTAAAAAAAAGGTCAAATTTCAGATCATTTTCCAAAAGGGACTCTGACATAATACACTCATGAATGTCAAATAGAAAAGATATTAGAAATCTCGAAATTTTCCATTGAACTTCAACATGATTTCTGCTTTAGTATGTTGTGAACCCCTTCCTGGCAGCTGGTCATAATAATATGGATCTTCGTTTTTCCCCTTTTCCCCTTTCCACCAGCCATAACTTTTTTATTTTTTCATCTCCATAGACATATGAGGGCTTTCTTTTAGCTGCCATCGACTGTACCTTCTAATGTACTGGGAATCTACAAATTCTAAGTGGGGTGAAAAACAAAGTTCACTCTTCGGTAGAAATGATATGATAAATGTTATCTGTATTCTGCAGATTGATATGATTATGGAAATACCAAATATGTAGGGTTTCATTATGATTTGGTCCTTTTAAAAAAAAATACAAACATTCTCTATTTCCTGAATTTGTGATGCAGCGCCATTTTCGGCACCACTTTTTTGTTCTTGCACCTGTGGACCTGAGGGAGGGTGAATTTTTGTGATCTGAAGTGTAGTTTTTATTGGTACCATTTCCTGGGGCAGGAAGTAACAGAAAGTAAAATATGGCGAATATGGAAGACTTCATTAGGCTTTCAGCTGCCATGGAAATCGATTGCACCCTGCAATCTTGCTGCAGGATGTGAGGAATGTTGCTTAGCAGGATTGCAGTGGTGTCTAAATGGTAAAACAGCAGGGAATGGAGCCAGCTTCATTCCCTGCTGTTAGCGGCGGGAGTCCGTTGCAGTCAGCAGCTGTCATCATCCTCCTATGTAGTGGGATTACGGAGTAACCTCGCTACATAGGAACTTACCGACATAATGTGTTGGTAAGGGGTTAAAGGACTATTCCAGTGTTCAGATAAAATACTCAAAAAAGGCAGCTGCAAGGTCATTACACATAGAACAACAATATAACACTAATCCTACATCCAAAACAGGTATAATACACATATTTTTCACATTACTGTTCCCTATGTGCTCCTCCTCAGTGCAGAAAGTGTGGGAGTGGCCTCAGCAGCAGCTCATGTGGGTAGCAGACTACAGTTACCATCATGCATTGCTGACATATATTCCAAGCTCCCCTGTAGTCCTCTGCCTGCTGAAAAATAAGTCTCCGCCTGCTGAAAAATAAGTCTCCGCCTGTTCTCCATATCATATGGGGTTCCCCCATGACAGAGCTCCTCAAATTAGTTCCTAGTTACCTACCCTCTCATCACCTGCTGCTTTATAGGAACATAGCTCACCTTCCTACTGCTGGAACTGAGCATGCCTGACCAGAAAGCTGGAACTGAGCATGCCTGACCAGAAAGCTGGAACTGAGCATGCCTGACCAGAAAGCTGAACCTGAACTATTGGTCTTATCCTTTGGTAGTGAGCTATAAGTACTACATTTTCAGCCAGAAATTGCAAGTAATTCCATGGAAACTACTGAAAAGATTTGGGGTGACATGTACCATTAGGGCTGTGCCTTTTTTTTGAGTATTTTGCACCAAAAAACTGTTGACACCCTATTCTCTATATAAATGAACTGTAATACACCAAAACTAGGTGCATTATATGCCAGGCACTACACATTTGAATGCTCCTAAATTAGGTGCATCAAATTTACTAGCAATGATATGCTATGCGCCTAAATTATGCTAGATTAGGCGCATCAAGTATACTATGCAAGGCATACAAGATGGTGTAAATGTGCTTTCCCCACTGCCTTGTAAATCAGGTTACTTTTGGGTAGTGAATCTGTTGGTAAGAGTTTTAGGCCCCTATGATGCACTAGAAGACATTTTGTGTAGTGGACAAGCTTAGGAAGGGGCTGCACAATGGTTATTTTGACGAATGGACCTCCATGTATGCTGTTCTGACCAAAATGTTAAGAGGTGTTGGGAGCAGTGGTTATGTGAGGATACACACACATGGCGCATACACTGTGTTCCAAATTATTATGCAAATAATATTTTCTCTTATTTTCCAAAATTACCTATATGAATTGCAGTCATTGTAATTTTGCAGTTATCAACTATTAGAGTATAATTGAAAGGTTTTTGAACAAACTGCCTATGATAACAGTATATTTTATACCCAAAAAATCTCAAAATGCACTCAAAATGCATGTTCTAAATTATTATGCACAGCAGAGTTTTCAACCTTTTCATTTTTATAACGAACAATAAAATGGTCATTTGTGAAATTATAAGCATTAGCAGGTTATTACAAACTGAAATCAAACAGTTTTTAAGTCTAAACTTTATTCTAGGTGATGTTACATGTGCACATAGGACCCCTTGTACAAAATGAGCTTCTGAACTCTCTCATCCATTGAATTTGTCAGGTTTTGGATGGTTTCTGCTTTAATTGTTTTGCATGAGGATAGAATACCCTTCCAGAGCTGTTGCTTAGATGTGAACTGCCTCCCCCCATCATAGACACTCCTTTTGATGATGCTCCAGAGGTTCTCAATGGGATTGAGGTCAGGGGAGCATGGGGGCCACACCATAAGTTTGTCCCTTTTTATGCCCATAGCAGCCAGAGATGCAGATGTGTTATTTGCAGCATGAGACGGTGCATTATCATGCATGAAAATGATCTTGCTGTGGAATGCACGGTTCTTCTTCTTGAACCATGGCAGGAAGTGCTGTTTGAGAAACTCCACATACATTATGGAGTTCATCTTTACACCTTCAGGGATCCTAAAGGGGCTGACAATCTCTCTCTCCATAATTCCAAAACAATACTCCACCTCCTCCTTGTTGGTGCCGTAGCCGTGTTTGCATGGAGTGTCCATCAACCAGCCATCCCCACCCCATCCATATGGACCATCGAGCGTTGCACTGCACTCATCGGTGAACAAAACAGTCAGTCTTCATGTATTATTTGGCCCACTGGAGCCGTTTCTGCTTGTGTGCAGTGGATAGAGGAGGTCGACAGGATGGCTTACGCACAGCTGCAAACTTCTGAAGGACCCTGCATCTTGTTGTTCGGGGGACCTTGGAGGCACCAGCAGATTCAAAAACTTGTCTGCTGCTATGACAAGGCATTTTTGCAGCTGCTCTTTTAACATGACGTAATTGCCTGTTGGAAAGAGTCCTCAATTTTCCCTTATCAGCACGCACACGTGTGTGCTGTGAATCAGCTACATACTTCTTGATTGTGTGATGATCACGATGAAGTGTCTTGGCAATGTTGATTGTAGTCATGCCTTGACCTAAACACTCCACTATTTGTTGCTTCTCAGCAGCCGACATATCCTTTTTCTTTCCCTAATTAGCACAAGTGTCTGCAAATGCTTTCAGTGATATAAAGAGCCCTGACCCACATCACTATCAATGAGTTTAACTGAGAAACAAAATCATTCCTAAACACTTTTTGCATAAGAATTTGGAACACAGTATAGGTGCCCATGCAGCCCACCAGTAGAGAGGATGAACCGCCATGGATGAGAACTATATGGTTTTTAGTGATAAATCCAGGTTCTGTTTGGGATCCAATGACAGCCAGGGCTGAGTATTAAGGCCTCATGGTGCACACTACAATCCTGTTTTTGCTGCTCCAACTGTCGGCGATCAGCTCACTTAACCTGGCACCATCACCATGCACTGCTATCAAAGATAGCCTGAATTTGCAGCGGCATCCACTGCTCTAAGACACCAGTCCTGAGCTCCTAGGAAACTCTGTGGTGAGCTGCCTGAGCAGGCACAAATGGGAGCTAATACTGGAGGTGACACAGCAAAATTGCTTGATGCTGACAAGTTCAGTTCCAGGTATCCGTGGAGGGTACTGTGTAAAAAGGTACCCTGACGCAGCCACGCAACCCCATAGAGAATAACAGAGCAGACATAGCCGTGCTTTATTGACCGGCAGCATATGCTTATCTTGCGAGACTCAATAGTGCAGGGCAACGTCTGCCTTATTATTCCCCAGAGGGGCTTCCGTCGCAGTATTGGCTGGGACAACCTTTTTCACGGTACCCGACAGATACCTCTAATGTAGCCCTGAACATAGTGTGAGCCCAGCCTTATACAGAACATAAGAACGAAGTAATGGAGGGAGACGGGACAGAGACTCATGCCGTGGACAGTCCACCAGAATTTTAGCCCATCACTCACTTTAATTCTACTTGCCACGTTGAATGATCATATGGGGGACTTGTCAGCAGTGTGGCAGGATACACACAAGATTAATTAAAGTGATTAAAGGCAGCGGACAAGAGGATTAGTTCTGTGGAGGAGCAACTGCCTACTTTGTCTAAAAATCTAAAGAAGACAAAGCATAATGTCACTACTGTTTTCTAACAAGAATGATCTGGAAAACTGGCTCCACAGATATACAAGTAGTGGGGGTGCCGGCTGTCTTTCACATTTGGTATTTTATCACCGTTTTTTCCATAGAGCATGCCCATAGGGCAGGGATGTCAAACTCATTTTTACCAAGGGCCATATCTGTATTATGGTTGACCTCAAAGGACTGTTGTAGAACCTTACAGGATAGCTAGGGTGCCCAGGTAGGACTGTCAGAACTGCCATTGGTTTGCTGAAGAGGGTGGTGTGGAGGTGTATGCTGAAGCCCCAAATCCAAGATGGTATCTGTTTCCCATGCTGGAGCCGACACCTGTGGCAAGCATTGGTTGCATCCTCAAGCATCCAGACCTTGTCCCTCCCTGCTTGTTGTGTCTAAGCTTTCGGGAGCCACATAATATGATGTGGTGGGCTAGAAGTTTGACATATGTGCCATGGCTTATCAACATGTGCTTAGCCCCCAACAAACCCACCTTGTCTCATAGTGCAGAAGCTTTTTCACATCAGAGATTGAGAGATGTGAAGCTGGATGAGAACAAAGAGATTTGTTCATTGATTGTCCTAAGGTTTCGATTTATTCAGACTGTTCAGAAGAGGTCCATAAATAAATAAATATTAAAAGGTGACTAAAGACATTGAATAGTCTGTACTTATTGATGTATCCCACCAAACTACATGGAGTCACCCTAAGCTTTATCCAGGCTCTGATCCTGCTGGACACTAAAGAGAAGGCAGAGTGCATACCACAAGTTTTTGACGTTTCATTTGCTTCCATTCTGTTTTTGGTCCTTACAGGACTTATGATCGATGTTAGCGGCCACTGTACTACGTCACCCTAGGTTTGAGCAGGCTGCTTTTCACTGTTAGTTTACTTTGTCACAAATATTATTTCTATTTTTATCCACATGTTCAGGATACGCAAAAGCTATGAACCCCTGAGTTTGAGGGTAATGTTAGGCTTTCTTGTATGCTCTCTCAATTTCTGTTTTTTGGGGTTAGTCATTGTTTCAGTGTAGGTCCTTTAAATGTATTGATAACAACATAGTCCTTTGTGGGTCTTGTTCTTCAATGTGTTGACATTACCCTATTATGTTTAAGCTCATTAACATAGAGTCGTGAAATGTGTGGGAGGTGGAGGTTGCGTATTATAGGTTTACAGTTGTCTCCTGGCTTAGCCAACTCCAACCGGCAAGGTTATGTTTCGGAAACTCATCTGATCAAAGAATGGACTTACCTAATGCACAGGTCCTGAATAGGACTTTCACGCCATTGTACGTACTTTTCACATGCTAGTGAATCTATTCCCTTTGCATGTAATAAATCACCGAGATAGAGGGCAAATATGGCTCTTTTCTACGTTCCGTGCATGGCATCACAATTATATTAGGTGCCATATAAATTCTGTTGCTGTATTCTTGTGATATTCTTAGAAATCTGCAGACATTGTGGATGCGTCCGTCATGGTCATTATTTTTATAGTGGGTGTATATAATAATTATTGGTATCCTTTCTAGGACAAATTTCAATTGATCCATTGCCGTGACCCATAGCCTAAAAGACATACGGTTCATGAAATAGTCGGATTTTATACAATTCTCTTGTTAGTTCTTGACTCATCACACACTTTCCAGGACTGATCTGGCAATCAGGTCAGACTCTCTTTTGCACATACTATTAGGTATAATGTATACCTTATCATTCATCTTTCTTCCTATGGGGAGGATAGGAAATCAAAGCCTCTTTGGAGATTAAATACATTTTAGACTCAGTAGGTACATATTTAGAGAAGAAAATCGCTGATTATTTTGCATCTAATAAAGATCCTCCTCTAGGCCCATTGCTTTGTATGCCATGAAAGCATATTTTAGAGGGACATATAGCCAGGAAATTAACAAAAGAAAATCTAAGACTAGAGAATTGACAACAGAATTACATAATAGAGGATTGTTGCTACTGAAACACTTTTTGTGAAAGACTTATCAGAGGCGAAGTGGTAGAGCAGCATTAAAATGGCCAGTTGTCTGTGACAGCAGAAGACAAATGTTTTTTCACCTGTCAAAGATATTTTAAGCAGGGGAAAAGTGCAGGGCGCTCGTTGGCTACTATAATAAAGGCTCAGCCAACCTCAGCATTATCCCTAAATTGATTACACAGGATGTAAGGGAGGTTACTGAGGAAGCAGATATACTTAACACCCAGGTTGACTTTGATGTAAATTTATACTCCTTTACACTGCTAGGCCAAAGGGAAACCATAGATCATTTCCTCTCTTAAATCAAACTGCCAACACTGGGGAAGGAATCTAGGCTTATAGTGAAGCAGCCCCTTCCATGAATAGGCACTGGGGAAAGATGGTCTCCCCTCCGAATTTTTTAAACAAGATAATCAAGTCCATTGCTATAAACCTTTGGAGGCCATTTCTTACTATGCAACTGAGCTCACATTCAACTGGATGTACTCGCACTCAATGTTGCCAAAGCCTTTGACAATATTGAGTTTGGCTTTCCCTGTGCAGATATGAACGGAATGGGGTTCGACCCTAAACTTTTTCTCCTATGTCAAACTGCTGTAGTCAGACCCTTCTACAATATCCTCAACATCCTTTGTGTTAAGGAGCAGCGCAAGGCCAGAGTGCCCCTTATTTCCTAATTGTACTTGATTTGGTGACACAGCCACTGTTATTTAGAATGAGAAGTACCCAGGAAATAGATTCATGTGCAGAGCAAGAGAGGAGTGCATGTCCCTTTACACAGATTATATGTTACTGTATTTGGAGGATTTCATTTCCTTTATTGGCCCAGTGATGTCTATTATAGATTAATTTTGTGAATGGTATTCATTACTTTTATAAGTCAGTTTTTTACCACTATATATCAATAAGGAGATGGTACAGCTTCAGATGGTCTCTGAATTCAAATACTTGGGCATTTTAATCAACATTTATCACCACAATCTCATTAATTTTAACTTTTCTCCATTGTTAATGAGAATGGGTAGTAAAGTGAATGCATGGTGCACGCTACTGTTATCGGTGACAGGTCACAGCAATGAAATGATTCTAATGCCGCAATTGGTTTACAGGTCAGACAATGCCCCAACATGGATTCCTATGAACAATTTTAACAAAATTCCTTGTATGTTTATGTAATTGTTCGAGAAAAAGGGATTTGATAGAATTGACGGCACAAAGATGCCAGAGGTTAAGCTGTCCCTAAAAAGGTGGCTATATTTCATCGCCGCTAAATGGCAGCACTTTACAAATTGGGTTAGAATAGACAGCTACAGGGTGGCTGGATAACTGCTCTCGCAAAACTTGCCCTTCCTTATGTCCAGTTGTTTAAAGGTGCGAGCAGACAACGGGATTCATAGACACTCTCCCACAGTGGCCTTTGTTTCACAAAGTCTAAATGTATGTGGCATAACCCTTGACTGCAGAATGACATAAATTAAGAAACTTTGAGAATTGGTTTTTAGAGGGTATAGCACTGTTGCTCAGGTGCATCATGAAGGTCAGATAAAAAGTTTTGAACACCTAACTGAATGTAGGCTCTCTCATAGATATTGTAACCAATACTTGCAGTTCTGTCATGTTTACCAATCCCAGGCTCGTAGTTTTAATCCAAGCTTAAGTCTAATCATATTGCTACAATACTTGGTATGGCACATTCACATATTATATATATATATATATATATATAGTTTCTGACCTTACTGGTTAGAGATAAATGGATACTTGACAAGGACAGTGGGACTACTACGGACAAGCAGTGGGATAAAAGCCTTGGGCTCACTCCTAAGCCCGGTTCACACGGCTTATTGCCGGCGTAATTGCGGGACGGACTTTGCTCCGCAATTACGCCGGCTGCCGTGCAGTGGGGGCGGGGGGCCGGCAGCTCGCCGGCCCCAGAGACATTCGTTATTCACGGCGCGTACACGGCGTAAAAAATTGACATGTCACTTTCTCCTCGCTCGGCGGATTTGGCGAGCGGGGAGGAGAGATGGAATCCATAGTTCTCTATAAGAACTGTGGATTACCGTAATGGCTGGGACGGATTCCAGCCGTATTGCAGCGCAGTACAGCGTGCAATACGGCTGCAATCCGTCCCTGCAACAAGCCGTGTGAACGGCCCCTAAAATTTCTCTGTGTGAGGCCCAGAGATTCTCTCAGCACCTGTTGCTACACAATGTTTAGAAGTCCCCTACCCTACTTCTTAAAATTGATGTTAGGCTACATTCTAGCTGCCCATATCATGCCTACCAAACCTTTGATACTAGTACTGAAGGCATGATCCCAGATTCCCTGCAGACTGTATGCATGTTATTTATGGACATAAAGCTGCCAACCACTGGGTTCAATCCACTCCATCTACAGGCAAAGCGCATATTAACAATGTCACACATTTAGAGAAGTGAATATACTGCAAGAGACATGCCCTTAACAAATTTGAGGCTTTTTAAAGGTCCATGGCTGGATTCTAGTGTTCTACTGAAAAAGCAAGTTGTCCCTGGGTTGGCCTAATTTTGCCACGTCTATGTGATGGTAGTCATCGGTTGGAGGATCTCCATTTTTTTATTCTGTATACAAGAAGTGTAAAGTTCTCTTGAGGCATATTCCCAAGCAGCCTTCTTTTGTCTGCTGAATGTATGAACCTGTTCCAGGATGCAGATCAGTGGATGTTCTGGGTAGTTTTCTATTTGTTTTTTCATGACCTCTGTTGCCTTCTTCATATATGTTTGTATAACTGATTGACTGTAAAGTGGTGCTGACCATCTCAATATGATCAGATTTAAACAATAAAAACGCATTTGCAATTTTAAAGAAGAATGACATTTCTTTTAACTTTTTAAGCAAGGTTCTACGTTTTTTAGACGGCAACTTCTAGTGTTAACTAGACTTGGCTTATATTCCAACAAGGGGGAAAAAAACAGCTCTGTTAGAAGGGTAGAGTGGATAGCCATTTAATAAGGAAATTTCCTAAAAAGCCATAAATTATTGAATTGTCATGGTTCATCTGTAATTTTCTTCCTACCTTACCACAGCTCTGTAACTGTGGGTCTCCTGTTCCTTGTCAGAGTAAATTTAGGGTTAAGTGATCTCTATTATTTACTAAGTTTTAAATCTTCATATTTCTAAGAAACTTGTTTTTGTCCTTGAACTACCTAGAAAACAACCTTAATGTAGTAATAGATGTAATATTTCTTAGTTTTTCAGTCTTAAATTATGTTGTTCATAATTTCCAACAAAGGAAGTGTGTTTGTCTCTAGTTTACCTGAGTTATTTGGCCAACCAATTCTCCGATTGGTTGGTTTTATTCCTCCAATCTGCAATTAATGAAAATACACATTTATTTATATATTTATGGCGACAGCAATAATTATTGTAACATTCCATCAGTTATTTCCTAGAATCCTCTGGGATTATCAAGATGTCCACCAGATGAATTAGCTACCCCGACCATAAACAACCTGATTTCCAAGTATTAATAATCAAAACAATGTTTAGATAAGTGGTTTTCTTGTTTTAATCAGAACAATAATGACGACTGTCTGATTAACCAGGTGGTATGCTGCAAATTATTAGTAAAGCAAAACAAAGATAATGTAAAAGTTACAGCTTGCATAGAAAATTTTGATTAGAAGTAACCAACTGTAGTGTATTATGATTAAACTAACCAATTGTATTGCGAATTAGGATCAAAGTGTGAAGTGATGATGATGTTATATATATTCAAATGTCCTCTAATTCACATATATTTAATGCTACGTGTCTCCACAAAAGCCTTTTCCCGTAGGTGTATGTTAATTCAAAAACATAGTGATCGACCTTCACTTCATTTTTTTCATGAAACATCCATATTTTAGACATATTTCAACATTTTTAAAGATAAATAGAAAAAGTAGCAAACAAATACTTAGTGATTAGTCCATGATCTTGGTGCATGCAATCAAGTCCACATAGGGATAGCCAGGAGACGCCAAGTAGTGAGCTGACTGCACGCCTGTGCAACGTTTCGAAGTAAGCACTTTTTTCTTGCTTGAAAAAGAAGTGCTTACTTCGAAACTAATCAAGCTAATGTCAGCTGTAAATTTTTCTAAATAATGTGCAGTGTCGGTTCTGATATTAATTTGGAAACCAGCACAACAAGGACTAAGTTGCGGGTTTATAGCGACAACAGAATGGCATTCTTGTTTGGATACAGGCTTGCAGACTGTTCCTGAAAAGCGTGAGGATCATTGAATCAGGATGAACAGGTCATAAGCTGCAGCAAGCTAAGGCCTTTGGTCTTACACCATCCGTTCCCTCCTGCTGTGTGTTCCCTCTGTTTTGGGTGAATCTCTCCAGATAGGGTTCCATTAAATGGCTTGTGTCTTGTGAGACAAAGAACCTTAAAAGGAAAAGCCTCCTTCTGTCGGTAATGTGCTACAATACGATTTTATACAGGCATTGTGTTTAGTGAACCAGGATCAAAAAGAGAATCACTAAGTATTTTAGAAGAGTGAAGAAATCGGGCAGTACCTTTTTCAGGCTGAGTATATTTGATGGTGAGCTTTCGAGAGTACTAGCTCCCTTCTTCAGACATTATGTTATACAAGAAACTGAAAATTTACAGACTTTTTATACACAAAAGACATGGACCATCAAATATACTCAGTTAGCCTCTAAAAGGTATCGCCTGATTTCTTCACTCTTCTACTACTTTCTATGGCTAACACGGTACAACATTATACTACTAAGTATTTTAGAGTCCACTTCAACATCAGAGGATTAAATACCAGAACTGATTTGTCGATAAACTAGAAAATATGACAGTGGTAAATTGAGACCGTTAGCACATTTTTCCTTGGCAAAAAGTAGGAAGTACTATGGTGATGTTTTTGTGGCATGGATAGGGACCATTGGGAGGTAGAGGCTTCGACTGGAATGTGGGGCACACACTAAGATGCATAAGCGCGTGTAGCGAGCCAAACCAGAAGGGTAGATGCGATACAGGTGCCGGCACATTCTAGGCAGGCTAGGATGTATGGTATGTGCTCTCCCTGGAGAGGAATATACAAAAGCACAATGGGGAATTTCAACACCCATATATGAGTCATGTAGTCACTGAAGATTGGCAGTGCGCATGGCCGTAAGTTGAAAGATGGCACTGGAACTGTGATCACTTCTTCGCTAGTCCCTGATTGTATACACTTGTATCCAGAAAATAAATCGTAATTGAACATGTGCAGCTACAAGGGAGCACAGTCTCTTACGTCGACACTGAAGGCGCTCAGTTTCTGTTCAGCGCCCCTGCTGAAGTGGATGCAGTTAGGAACAACCAAGGAAGTGATTGTCGGAAAATCACACGACCATTGCCATTTTGTATCCGATGATGCAAAGATCTCCTGAGCTAACTGCAGAGCTAAGGTAAGATATAAAGATCAGTATAGTTTCATTATCACAACAGTTTATTGGAAAATTTCCTAAATGGTCATAAAGCAGTCAATACCCAAGAGAAAAATCGCAAATATCACCCGATTACTTTACAGCAATCTTTACCTACCAACCCTATTTAAATGATAAACTGTAACTATTTATAAAGTGGTGCTTGTGACTGAATTGTACATTAAGTGTCACTAACTCCTTAAGGGTATGTTTACACGGCTTATTTTGGGGTGCATTGTGCCACGTATTGCGAGCATACTGCGCTCTAATATGAGCGAAATGCACCCCCAACATTACGGTAATCCACAGTTCTCATAGAGAACTATGGATTACGCCTCCTCTCCCCGGGCGTACAATACAATTGTATTGTATGCGCGGGGAGATAATTGACATGTCATGTCTACGCGGGAGTATGCGTGCATCAGCGCGACTCCCGAACACCCGGCTTAATTGCGGGGCGTACTGTACAAAGTGAATTTTAGACCTAGACATACATGTGGCCCTTTATGTAAAATAAGACAAGAATTTTTCTTGTAAATTCTTCCTTCAGAAAAAAACCCAAAAAAAACCCAACATACTTGTATGAAAATATAGCTCATATTGCAAACATTAAACCCCTTACACCGCTCCATCGACAGGAAAATGAAAAGTTATGGCTTTTAGAATATGAAAACAAATTATTTTGTTTGTGTAGTGCAAAAGTAGCAAAAACAAAAAAAAAATCTGTATGAATTTGGTATCTCAGTAACTGTAGTGATCCATAGAATAATATTAACATGTCAATAACAAACCATAGTGAATGTCATAAAAACAAAACACAGCAATATAACAGTGCCCCCTACAATACATTACATTATATATAGCAAAAAATGCTGCTACTGAAAAATACAACTGATCCTGTAAAAACAAGTTCCAGTAAGACCAGGCTGATTTGCAGTGTTAAAAAAAAACAAAAAAAAACTGGTAATTGAGGCCCGAAATAACTGCATCCTTGAGAAGCTAATTCTTCACTTACAAACCTTTCATATATTTGGACATAACCATTGAACTATAATCAGAGCAATTCTTCTCTCTTTTTAAACATTTATTTTTAAAATAACATTGGCCACTATCATGGAATATATTTCTCAATCAAGTAAAATAAAAATATAAAGATTATGGAATTACTCAATATTGAGGGGAAACTTCCAGCTGGCAGAGAATTTGAGGCATAAGCTTCACTAATGATGAATAGTATTCTACATAAAGTTGGTTCCAATTTTCTTAAAGAGCAGCGGACCAATCCGCATTGCAGGATGGATCCTAATCATGGACTACTTTTTATCTAATTTCTAATCACAATGAAATCCAGACTGATTGCTGGCCATGTCATTAAAGTGATATTGCGCTTCATGGAGAAAAGCATGTAATGGGTACTCCCAATTTGGACACTTTCAACATGATATGCCATAACTATTTATTTTGAGAACTAGGTTTTCCCAACCCTTCATTCCTCATATTTGGTTAAAATAAATCAATTTTTTTTTTTTTTATGGAGTTCATCATATTGGATTAATAAGATTATATTTCAAAAGATCGGATTTTTACAGACATGACTAGATTTGGGTATGTTTAAAAATGTAACCATTTTGTTTAAGCAATTCTATGTATTATAAAGGAGTAAGCAGGAGAATGTGGTGCACAATCAAACCCATGTGACATAGCCAAATAGACCAAGAACAGAAGGCAGCACTGGAGTGGCATCTACTATAATGATGAGGGATTTATCAGGTGACCAATAAAGTTTTGTTATTTTATAGCATCTTTCCCACATTTAGTCTGGTCACACACGTTGCATTTTTTTGCAAAAACACATGTGTTTTTATGTGAGCTTTTGCATGTAATTTTACTTTCTTTGCAAAAAGCACGGTTCAAATTTGGAAATGCAATAATGTGGCCTTTTTTCACTTTCGATGCATTTTCTAAGGTCTGTCCCAATTTTTTCAAAATGCAGCATGCTGTCACTGTAGTATTTTTTAGGTAATGTGTAGCATTTTACTCCAAGTAGACCTCTATTGCTTTTTCTTCATGCAAAAAAACCCAAAAATGCGTGTAGAATTTTTGGATTCACTTTTGTATAGAAAAAAACCACATGCACCAATATAGACAGAATTATGCAAATAAACAAGAAGTTTCATTAGAAGAAAAAAAAAGCAAAATATGAGTGAAAAGGGGACTATAAAGAAGCTCTGCTTTTCCCCTAGAAACAGTGCCATGTCCCTGGGAAGGGGATGAAGAAGCAGACATTTCCCCTCCCCCTCCTCCCAATCATAAATCACCTTAATAAAATCAAATCTAAAAGTATAATTTTTAACTAAAAGGAGCAAATAAAAAATAACCCAGAGTTGTTTAATGATTTTCACACACACCTCAGTATCTACCTGAGAATCCGTTCATATTCACTGCACAAGAAAAGAGAACAAAAATGGCTGACAGTCATAAAAATAAAAAGACACATACACCAACTTTATTTATAACCTTTATTAAAATTGTGATTTTGCTCATTCACAGTAGCTCACCAATGGATGCAGAAATGTCACTGGCTGCTATAGCGGTCAATGTAACAAGCTGCAGGAAACACAGAATGTCTTAACGCTACCCATGTTCAACAGGATTTTCTAGTGAATAGTCTCTATATTAATTGCTACAAGTCGACACTATACAGAGAGGAACATGTGGTGTCACTTATAGGAGACTATAAAAAGCAGAGAACATCCATTTACAACAGCACTGGATCAAGCAAACCACCAGGTTAAAAATCACGCTTCTCATTCACATCGCACACGTACATTGGTTTTAATTACATTTTTTGCAGTGAAATAACAGGAGCAGCTGTTCATTTCCATACGGCCATATAACCCCTACATTTACAGTGTTTCCAGGCAGAAGAACAATTTGGTCTAAATGCTGATCATTAATCCCAATTAACATTCTTAGAAGAACACAAGATCAACCAGTGCTCTGCTGAAGACGTCTAGAATGTTCCTGACTTTGTATTTGTAAGACATACGTGGCTTCTCAGGGATCTTTTGTAATAGGCTAAGGGATACATTTAGAAAGGTTCTCATCTTTCTGTACTCTGCTGCCAACCTCTAATAAAGCACATGGGGTGCCAGCTAAGCGGGTAACAAATTTTACCTATTGTTTATCCTGAGTGAAAGGAACATAATGTGACCCATATAGAGATAGAAGATGCAAATACATTAAAAATGGCTGGATCATGGTTACGTTGATCACTGCTGGCTTCTACTTTGTTCAGAACTTCTCAGACTTGTATGAAGATCATGACCTTGTAGAAAACAGCAGTGATGAACGTTCTACTTTTATTATCATTTCCATAGTGTGACTGAACAAGGAAAATGTGTTCTGCCTGTAAGGCTATGTTCACATGGCTTAAAGTGGGACGTATTTCACCACGTATTTCGCGCCGTACTGCGCTAAATACAGACGAGATACGTCAAAGTCATTACGGTATTCCACAGTTCTCATAGAGAACTATGGATTACGTCTCCTCTCCCTGCTCGCACAATACGGCGAGCGGGGGAGAGAAGTGACATGTCAATTATTCATGACGTACACGCGCCGAGAACAATGAATGTCTATGGGGCCGGCGAGCTGCCGGCCTCCCCGCCCCCGTACACACGCCGTAATTGCGGGGCGAAATACGTCCAGCAATTACTGCCGTGTAAACATAGCCTTAGACCACAAGTCTACTAAGCTATAAGGGTGCGTTTACGTGGTAAAGACCAAATACTGGTCGAAAATCCCGACTGGTATCTGGTCTTTTTTTGGCACGCAGGTGGGTGGCTTTTCTCCGTGGTTTGCGGATTCAAGCCCTCCCTCTTTGCACCCACATGTTCATGTGGGTGCCCAAAAACCGGGCGGAAGAATGAACATGTTCTATGTTTTTCGGACCGCCGGCGGTGTAAAAAAAACGTCCGGCGGAAATTCTGTGCAGTGGGGACTGCCGCATGGATTTTCCATTAAAGTCTTAAAGTCTATGGGGAGCATTTCTTGTCTGTTTCCAAATGGTTTGTAAAACCACAAACCGTCTGAAAAACCGACAAATAATTGGTGCCGTGGGGACAAGCCCTAAGGCTATGTTCACACGGCTTATTTTGGGACGGATTTCAGCCCGTATTTGGCGCTGTACTGCGCGAATTACGGGCTGTAATCCGACCCAGTCATTACGGTAATCCACAGTTCTCGGAGAACTATGGATTCAGTCTCCGCCGTACTTCGCGAGCGGGGAGAAAGTGACATGTCCATTATCACTTCGGTATACGCGCAGTGGATAATGAATGTCTATGGGGCCGGCGAGCTGCCCCACCCCCCCCCCCCCACCTGCCGAGCACACAGCGTAATTGCGGGCAAAATCTGTCCCGCAATTACGCCGTCTGAACATAGCCTAAGAGTTCTGGTTTTACACAAATAATTTTTCATCAAATACATAAGCTTTCAACAAATAAGCTTCATTCAACGTTGTTACTTTTCAAGTCATTGTCTCACCATTTTAAGATCTCTGATTGGGATCATTCTTGTTAACCTCTAAAAGCTGAACACTGTTCTAGTCATGACCCAGATACACAACTCATCCATTGTACGATAACTGAGCCATTCACTTACTGCAATCAGATGTAAGCTGTGAGGACGTGATATACAAAGCATATTTGAAAAGTCACATCATTTAAGTAAAACTGTGGGGGGAGTTTAAGGTGCCCTCCCTGAGAGCAGAATGTGATAGAATCTGAGCTCTGTGATATACGAGTTTATATGATTTCTGAGTAAAAAGCAGAGAAAATATGGACAGTGGAAGTCTTGCTTACTCCAGCCACATCCAGTGATTGCCAGCTTTACATCCAGAGCAAAATATCCAATCACTGCATGTGGGCAGGATCAGTAGTACTTTCACTTTCGGTTTAAGTTTTTTGTTATTTTATTCAGAAATCCTGCTCCAAATCATATAAACCTACATATATCACAGAGCTCAGCTTCTCTCTCTCGGTCACATCTTGCTCTCAGATAGGGAAGCATAAACCACCTTGACAGGTTCCCTTTTAGCTCTATATACATACAAGTGGAATACTACTTTAAAGCAGCCAATGCATTGGTAATGTTTGTAGTCCATGATAAATTATGATCCATAATAACCAACAAATAGCAGATTAACTGTTCACTAGGGTAGTTATTTGTACATTGCATTTTGTGAAGTTTCTGGAGAAGCGCCTATATGTCCACACAAATACATTTATAATGTTCAGCACATCTTCAGTATCATAAGGTGATGGGCCCACCTTCCCTCCAGACAAAGCAGTTTCATGCGCTGCACCTATGGCTGGTACATAGCTCCATATCCCTTTCACCTCATGATAACATTGTGACTTTACAGAAGGTCCTGAGCTACAAAGTAAACCTCCAAAATATTTAGTATTACTTTTAAAATTCTCTTTTACCACATTCCCTTTCATGGATATCTGCAACTCTGATGTTTGAACCTTATGGACATCAAGTCACGTAACAAAGGTGGCCACTTGTTGCTGGCCAGGGTGACATTTTGTAGTGACGCCCCATAACATGCTCCCATGGCATGTGGAAATATGAAGAGCATTCTACCATGTGACCAAGGCGGGGCCATCTGTTGCTCACCAGGGTGACATTTCAACCATGGTGATACCCCAAAGCATCGAGTGGCCACCATGTTCCCATGACATGATTTAGTATGAAAACATTCTACCATGTGACCAAGGCAGCCATTTGCTATGGCTAGGGTGACATTTCAAACATAGTGACACTCTACAGCACCGAGAGGCCACCATCGTTTCATAACGTGATGAAATATAGAAAACAACTTTTTCTACCATGTGATCCAGGTGGCCAACTCTTGCTGACTAGGGTGACATTTCATATTAACACCTCTCAGCAATGAATTGTCATCATGGTCCCATGACATGAGAAAATATGGACAGCATTTACCATGTGACCGTCTGTTGGTCACCAGGGTGACATTTCAATCATAGTGACACCCTACAGCATTGTCACATGACATGAGGAAATTAAAAAAAGGAATTATTTCCGTCACAACGTAAGCACCAGAGGAACAGACTTCCACATAGTTAATGCTAAATATTTTCTTGGTTCATGCATACGTTGATCACTACCCATAGAATTTAGAGCGTGCAGCACACAGGCCTTACCAGCTGATGAAATTAATGTCCAACCACAATTATTTGACGCAACAACGTTAGAAAAAAAACATGGGAGATAAAAATTCCTTTGTTCCACAGCTTCTTTATTTATTTGCTCGTCTGCAAATAAGAGGATTGACCTAACACAGGTAAAGTTAAGCGTTTCTACGCTACTCTATTGACCCTTGTACACAGTGTTGGTTGATTTGCTTTCACCATAGGTATAGACACACTGATACTGAACACAACTTCATTTTAGTGCTACAGCCTTACACCTACATAGGATTTTAGATCTTCAGCTACATATTGTTGCCAGTTACATCATATACACATACAGGAAAAATACAAGACTTCATTGATTTTCACAATATTTAATTTGTACACTAATGTAACTATATGCAACTTCTGAAGACAATTGAGGGTACAAGAAAGGTTCAGAGCACGCTTATAGTTTGGTCCGATATTATTGTAATGTAGTGCTAAATTTCTCCTTCCCATTTAGAGAACAAGGAAACATGACGGACGTCACATGCACACACTCACTTGTGAACAAGTTTAGAAACAGAATAACTGCTGTACACCCCAGTATCAACCATACATATCTAATAAGGCTATTATAATACATCTATATTCAGCATAATCTGCCAACACAGCCATTCAGAAGTCAGCACCGTATATACATATGTATATATAAACAGTTGGAAATAGCAGATGCATGGGGAGAATTAAAAAGTGCCATTCCAAGGCTGCACATAAAAATAATATAACATATTTACAAAGCTTGGAAAGTCAGCTGCAAAATAAGTTATTGCCAATGCCCTTTAGGAACAAAAAAATAAAAAATATGGCCGTTTTATACATTACAGTAAAATTTATCACTTTATATAATGATATATCTCTCTCTATTCATTTACAACACATCCCGGCTCCTCAGCCAAACCTTTTCTATGGCTTTACCATGGTAAAGGGTAATAAATAAATAAGCATGCTAAAATGTGGATATTCATTTGGTCATGAAGCTATACGGCTATTACTAACTGTACATGTGTCAGCTTAGTAGGTGATGATCAGGTAAAAGAAGACTCATGAAGGAGAGATGAGAGGGGCCAGTGTTTAACTACATAATTCCCGTCCATGTTGTAGGTCTTTGGTTGTCTGTTCATGGACCATAAGGACAATACAGGAGACTGTTCATGTTCTTCAGAACATCCCTATCCATTCTCTTACACTTTTAATTTTGCTTATCTTTCTCTAGAATGTATAAGGGACTGAGGACAATTTAAGTTAATCTAGACACCATACAGGCAGCAATTTTGTAGGTTTTAATACTAGGTATAATGTAGTCTGTTTAAAACAAGCTAAGTTACAGAGGCAAATTTTGTACAGTTTGCCAAAAATATGACTGCATCTTGGAAGCAAGAGGTACATTGTTAAAGGGGTTGTATCATTTCATTAAATAGTCGTCAGAATAAGGGGACAGTGAAAACAAGCAACTTTGCAATTGGATGTAATTTGCAAAGCTGTCTTGTTTTCACAGTCTGCCTTATCTTCGTTTTGCGGAAACACTGTTCCCCAGTGCCGGTTGGATCCCATCTCCTTGCATTTCATTGGCTGACGGCTCTACTAATTTACATTCTGTTCGGCCCCCGGTTGGATTCACAGGAGCGCGCATTCCTGCCTCTCTCATTCAGATTAAGGGGCCGGCAACAATTTCACTCTGTACAGCCAACAGCTCCTCAGTGACACTGCAGCTGCTTCTACAATCAGAAAACAGCAGAATTGTACCTCGGTGCCTAAAGCTCCTGCGTGTAAGGGAGACGGATCTGTGCTCTGGAGGAGTTCATAGAAGACTGGATTCAACTGTAACAAACCTCCAGCTGTGAGAGGATAAGAGATCAGTGCTCTGAGTTCATAGAAGGCTGTCTAGACTGAATGCAGGCCTGTGGTATGTAAACAGCTCTTACAAAATAAGACTGCAAAAGGAGAGGAACGACACAGTGACATGTGGAGGGGGTGGGGGTTTGAACATACTGACTTGGGAGCGAGCATGAACAGTGATGGGGGGGGAGAATGTCATGACCCTCCAGTTAAGAAACACCCAGCTGAAAGGGGAAGAAACGCCACTGGATTTCAGGAACTGAGAAAATCAAGCTGCAAGAGAACAGCCGAACTGATGAAGTGATACAGCCCCTTTAAGGTACCAATACACATGAAAGTTGATGACCACGGCCAACTGTGACCACAACAATCGTTTGCTGGGTAAAATTCAGCAACAAAATGGTTGGTTGAGTAATCTGACCAATGACAGTCGGCCATCTTTGGACTTTTCGCCCAATGTATGGCTACCTTTAATAAATGCAACAGACAATATGAACTAAATTGTGTAAGTCGGCTTTGGTGAAATGCACGTCTAGCAGTTGGTTAACCATTGACCTACTTCAGTCTAATGTATACGGCCACCCTTAGTACAGGCTAATTAAAAGTTTCCGATCACTCAGCTTATTCAGAGTAAACATCTGGAAAAAGTCTTTGATAATGGAAGTAGATTGAAAACTAGTGCAAAAGGGAAAATATTCTTAAATCTACAGCAAGCAACCATCTGCTGAAGACATTATGGTTTAGAAGTACAATTTGTTTCCCTCAAAGTGAAGATCTAACATTGAACACCGTCTAGTTTTTTTTTTTTTTTTTTTACTGAAACAGGTCTTAAAACTATGTTCTGAATAGTTTCTTAATTTATTTTTGTATCAGAAAAAGACCTGTGACTACTCTAAACGTCATGGATAAATATATAGAGGATCTGTCACATCCTCCAACTGTAGCTCTCATGATCCACTTATAGAGCGCCATCAATTGCTGCCTTTCCTCTCCCCCGGCAATTGGCACCATTAACTTCAGCACTCAAAGGGTCTGCGCCAGAATTCTGGCGTCTTTTTAGCCAAATAACTAGCGCAGCTCCATTCACTCTATCTGTAACCAGGCGCATTACAGAGCACCCACGGCACTTTGTAATGCGCCTGAGATTGGGGAGTGTGCTGGAGGCGTGTCGCACTACAACCGTACGAAGCTACACATTTATGTGTTTACTATGGCAAATCCAGGCGCATTACTGCTGGAACCGATAGAGCACTTTAATAGTGGTTTACCTGAGCCTAAATTGTCGCTTAGTAGCTAGAAAGCGCTAAATCTCTGACCTGCAGCAGAACAGATTCAGGCACAGTCTATGCTACTAATGCGCGCAAAAAAATGGCGCTTGGGCGCCAAAAATTATACATGTCGCCCCAAGTGTCAAGAAAACAGTCACCACCAATCCGTTTTCAATGGGAAAAAAGCCATAGTGTCCAGACTGTCCAGTTAGTGCAGATGTCGCTCTTACTATGTGATCTTGCTCTGTTCTCACAGCAGACTAGATCCATGGGTAAGAGACAGCCAAAAACAGGGCAAGGAGATCACTTCCAGATGCTGAGGTGGAGCTGCAGGCTTGGTGATAATTCTTCCATTCCTGGGTATAGTCTCTTGTGAGAACAGTGTGATCTTGCTGCAAGTGTTGCTCTGACATGGTCTGTGCTGATTTGACAGATTCAATTTGTTAAATTCATGCCTCATTGAGGACAGAGTAATGACTACTTTCCTGACAATCTTTGCCCCTGTAAGCATATCATGCCCCAAAACATACGCCTACAATTTCTGAGTAAAGGGATGGGCGTCATAGCTTTGGGCTAGAAGGGTGGGAGGCAAAAATCACTGGAGCGACAGCTTTTTGAAGGACATGGGAGTGAAAAGTCCAATTTAAGAGGTAAAATTTTTGCTGTCTGCAGTCACCACGAGAGGGCTTATTGCAAACATTAAAGGGGTTGTCCATTTCATAATAGATTTTACAGCTAGCTCCTTGGACCCCATAAAAAAAATTAAATAAAAATCAAGCTCACCTTCCTCTGGTCCCCAGTCTTCTGTTTTCTTTGTTACTCTTCCAAATGGGGTCGTCACCACTGTAGCCACTGATTGGCTGCACCAGGTCATGTGCCTCTACTTACATTCCCGTTCAGAGCTGTTCACTTCTGGACAGTGATGTAAATTAGTGGCATATGAACGCTGTAGCCGTATGCAGAATGAAAACAGGAAAACCAGAGGGATGCAGTGCTGGAACCAGGGAAAGGTGATTATACATTTTTTTCTTTATATTAATGGGGTCCCAGGAGATGAGTGTAAGATTTTGTGACAAGGTGGACAACCTCTTGAACTACATAATACAACATTATTAAGGCTATGTTCACACGGAGTAATTGCGGGGCGTACAGTACGCCCAGCAATTACGTCGGTGTTTGGGTGCTCGTGCTGATCGGCGCATACTCTCTCGGGGCGGGGGGGGGGGGGGCCGGCGGCCCTTCTGCCCCAAAGACGGACATTAATCGCAGCGTGGAAGCGCTGTGAATAAATAATGTCACTTATCTCCCCACGTGTACAATATGATCGTATTGTGCGAGCGGGGAGAGGAGGCGTAATCCATAGTTCTCTATGAGAACTGTGGATTACCGTAATGACTGGGACGTATTTCGCTCGTATTAGAGAGCAGTACGCCTCTACGTACGTGGCGAAATGCGCCCCAATTTAAGCCGTGTGAACATAAGCTAAGTCTCCACCGGGTTGCAGTTAGCCAAAATGTTATCGTTCAAGTATGCCTATGCAGGGAGTTTAGAGCTCTCAGAAAAATGCAGCTTAAATCCTTTGAAAAATATATTCAAATACTATTCCGTGTACAATTTTGGACCTAAAATCTATGCAGTGTTAAAAGATGATTATCTGTTCCTAAATATTCCTTTGTAGATGATGCCATGACTAAACCTCTCTACTGTAAAACAGATTCATGGGACCTATAGGGTAATTCCATACTAGGAGTCATTGTAGCAAACATTAGGCATGTTTGGTTACAGTAACTACTTTACAATTAAATAAATTTTTTCATACAAAGCAGAAATAAACTATTTATATAGCATTAGAATGTTTTGCACTAACTCAAATTAATGTCTTTTTTTTTTTTTTTTTAGAAAAATTATATTTATAGGTACTTTACAGAAGATCATATATGGAAAATTACTTTACATAACTGTTTAGCAATAGAAACACTAAAGGATAAGGGGACTTTCTGGCTATGTAAACAACCACACAGTAGTGGTTCATGATATATGACAAAAACTCTTTAATGGAAGTGAATATGCACATGGATTTCTCTATTAAACCTGTACTAATAAGGCTCACAGGATGGGGTCCGAATAAGGATTGTCTTCATTTGTGTAAAAAATGACCGTGAAGGATGCCATAATCTTTTGGGACAAGACTTCATTTTCGAGGCTGGTACAACGCAGATTCTGATATACGCAAGACAAGAGAGGGACTTGACGTGTGGGGGCACTGTATTTCAGTGCATGTTTAATCTGTGCAAGCCTTGGAATTATGAGACCCCCCTAGCGGGGGATTCTACAACAAAACATTATTGCTTTGGTTCTCTCTCAGACACACAATAGTACGCCACAATCACAATAGTAAGGACTGGAATTATGCGAAAAATAAGGAAATCTAAAAAAAGGTCTCCTTAGCTTAAGTGCTGAAAATGAGATTTGTAAGTGCTCCTCACAAAGTATGTTTGAAGGTCACACTCAAAGTGATTTCTTTTTGTTTTCGTTAAAACAATTGAAATTTACACAGTAAAAATATTCAAAATGAGCTACAAAAAAAAAAAAATAAGTGTCAGCGAGCCGCCTGCATAGAAATACAACGTGCCGCTGATCTACCTGGCAAAAAGAAAATAAAACAGTAATAAATAACTGCCCGTGAAGCTCACTTTAAAAAATAAAAATAAGACGACAAAACTGCAGACAAAAACAGTAAATGTTCTCAGCCTTGAACAAGGGTGCCACACTGAATATACAGCAAGCGACTGCTAAATGACATGGCAACAGCTGGCCTGACTAGCGGTACATAGTAATCCCTCCTTGGGATTCCGTTGGATATTCACAGATATTGTTTTTTCGCAGAGAGGTAGCTGTAAAACATTGTTCTTAAAGTTCTTGCTCTTCAGAAGTTCTAGTTCGTTAGCGGTGTCTGACATTTGGTCAGAGAATAACTTTATACTGCCGTTAGGTGCTGTTTTACTGGCAGTGCCATTGGAGCTAATGCACATCTTCCAGCTGGACTTCTCCTGCACTTTGACACTTGAGAATGACAGATTTTGAGGGTCAATGATATACTTTGCCCCATTATGGAGTTGGGAGCTCAAACACAAACCCATAAGTTTCAGGCTTTCTACAAGTTCTCCCGCACTTCTTGGGGACTGCTGCACCGAGTTTCCAGAACCAGAGCAGTTACGGCTGTTCCCAGAATTGTTGGTGTTCCCACCAGAAGTATTGGACGGACTGCCACCTCCTTTGTTATCACTTGGACTAGTTTTGTCAACCCCTGTACTTCCATTGCTTGGTTTACCTTGTCCTCCCCCATCACCTTGATTTCCTGGTGGACCTTCACTGCTGTCTCTTCTGTGCCAAGAATAGGTAAAGCCACTATCTTTATCCAATCGCCTCCTGCTTTCAGAGTCATCATCACTCGTTTCTGAGCTGCTACAGCTTGATCCCCGACCTTGGCTTTTCCTTCGGTGGTATCTTTTATGCACAGTACCAGGAGATGAGATGTTCATTTTTAATCTACTTAGATTTGGGGGAAGATTTTAATCCATATCAAACTCATCATCAGACTCTCCTTCCTCAAAGATCTGGTTGAGCACTGGGGCACTCTTCCTAGATGTTAGACGATTTGTAACAGAAGGCTTGCGGCGCAAGACAACTTGTGTGGAAAGTGGAATAGGCTTCTTATCTTCTTCATCTTCCTCATCATCTTCCTCAACTCTGAAAAGGCATTTCCTCCCACTTGTCGATGGGTTCAGAGCCACAGGAGGTATTCCTGAAGCTGCCGGGCCAGCAAAATCCGTCACGTCCTCCTTTTTCATTGGTTCCACAAGGCCTTTATTTCTGTGGCCATTCAGCACATTTTCTGCGCTGCGTGCTGGCGTTGGCGGAACAGCCACATGGGCGATTGGAGACGCTGTTAGATCATCCTCCAAGTCTTGTGGAACATCAATCTTTGTGGGCCATGATTGCCTAAGAAACAAGATACAGAGTTATTACAATATACAGGCACCATGCTAAATTAAGACCCTAAATAATAATTGATCTACCAACACTACATTTTTTTTTTTTTTTTTTAACACTCTCAGAAATACTAATGCCCTCAACATAGTTCTTTGGGTATGTTCATAATGTGCATTTTTTGCCAGAAAAATATCCTGTGAAATACACCTAAAAAACCCTAAGCTCACCCTCGTTTTTCTGGCATTCTTTTTTATTTCATATTGCCGTAGATTTTACTGCAGGATTTGCCCCATTCACATGTTTTTCACTATTATTTTAACAATGAATACAAAAAGTATGCTGTGTGAGCTTAGCCTACTAAATAGCTTGTGATCACAAACCAATTGGGTTCCCCATAATACTAAAAAGTATTTTGCCAATTAAATATAAAAAATAAATTGTCATAATGTAAGACTGCATAAGTTAAAGGTGTTGTCCCATTTAGCCATTTTGTTTCTTCAAAGCCTTTTTAGGCAAAATTTCCTGCAGGCTGTCAGCAGGTCTACAGCAGTGACTGACATTTAAGCTATGCTAGCTCCTATTCCTAGTCAGCGGGACAATACTGATGGAGGGGTTGTGATAAACAATGTCCAAGCAAGATGTCTGGATAGAAATGTGAGCTAACAATGCTGTATTGTCATGAAAAGAAGCTTATAATGAGAGAGAAAAACTTACATGTTGTAAAGACACATTTGTTAGAGGCTGAGACTCATATTTGATGTAATTACACAAACATGTGATCTGCA
The DNA here is from genome assembly GCA_025379985.1 of Phyllomedusa bahiana. Lineage (NCBI taxonomy): Eukaryota > Metazoa > Chordata > Amphibia > Anura > Hylidae > Phyllomedusa > Phyllomedusa bahiana. The sequence goes on along the minus strand of JAODAL010003806.1, from coordinate 17,493 downwards.
GACCCGACAGGATGGAACAAGCCAGCTCCCAATTCAGTCATCCTAGGGGTACGTTCACACTATGGATTTGCGGGGCAGAATTTGGCATGTCTAGAAAATAATATTTGGTTTTGCACACCCCAAAAACTTTTTTGAAAAAAATGAGCACTGTTGTGGCAGCAATATACATGCACATTCCAGTATCAGCAGCACAATATTAACTAAAAAAACTATCAAAAGGCACATAAGAATTTTTGGAAAAGCATTTCTGCTACTTGGGATACATGAAAAAATTGTTGAGGTTCTTAGTTCACATTTTTTATCAAAACTACTTAAGCCCACCTCCCAATCAGCAAGGGGACCTCAATACAGGTGGATACCTAAACTAATGTTACCTCTCTTTAGGGCCTGTTCAGACCTCCACACTTCAGGGAGTGAAGGCTCCAGCTACAAGGTACTCTGCATTCATTTAAAATCCTGTGAAGGTGGGTGGAGTGCGAAAAAAAACCAAGGAGGGGGCAGCCACTCCCCCCATACAGTCAGGAGCCTTTACTCCCTGAAGTGTGGAGGTCTGAACAGGCCCTAAAGAGAGGTAACGTTAGTGTAGGTTATCACCTGTATTGAGATCCCCTTGCTGATTGGGAGGTGGGCTTAAGCAGTTTTGATACAAAATGTGAACTAAGAACCTCAAAATTTTTTTTATGTATCCTAAGTAGCAGAAATGCTTTTCCAAAAATTCCTATGTGCCTTTTGATAGTTTTTTAGTTAATAGTGTGCTGCTGATATTGGAGTGTGTACTATCTGGCATGCAACTGTGCTGCAATACACCACGCAAATACTGTAAAATCATTGCACTCCGTGAGTGCGATGATATTACTGCGTATTCCCCGGCACATACCGAGTGACCAGAGAAAGAAGCGACGCGCTGGGGAAAGGAAGAACGAAGCGCGTTAGGCTATATTCACACGGCTTATCCACGTCGTAATTGCGGGGAAGGATTTTGCTCAAAATTACGCTGTGTGCTCCGGAGCGGGGGCAGCTCGCCGGCCCCATAGACATCCATTAGCTACGGCGCATATACCGCCGTGAATAATTGACGTGTCACTTTCTCCGGCTCGCCGCATTTCGCGGGCGGGGTGAGGAGACGGAATCCATAGTTCTCTATGAGAACTGTGGATTACCGTAATGACTGGGATGGATTTCAGCCGTAATTCGCGCAGTATGGCACGAATTACGGACTGAAATCTGTCCCAAAATAAGCCGTGTGAACATAGCCTTAGAAGTACGTGCTGGCCTACGTGTACTTCAAAAAAGGAAGGCGTATAGCAGTGCGCACTGTACAGGTCGCTATTTGCCAGGGAAAAGCAGTCTGAACATACACCAAAGGTTAAAGTTTTTCTCAGTAGAAAGAGAAGATCAGCTAGTGAGAAGCTCCATCTTGCTGATAACATAACAGGGAGTGAAGTCAACAGTCTAACCGCTGTAAGAACAGAGAGAGGTGGTCAATAACTAAAGAAGCTTGTGTAAACATGCAAGAGATCAGAACTGCTCTATGAAATAAAAGAAAATTTAAACAGCAATGTATTTATTATCTTTGCCTACATGTATAAAGCTAATCAATGTGATAGGAATACCACTTTTTAATTTTGTTGTTCTTTTCTGTCATAGGAAAACAATGAAATTGACAGAGTGGCAGATTAATTGTACAACAGACACCGAAAGTGCCTGCTGGACCCCAGCAATTTATAGTGGGCTCCATCTTTTTCCTTTGTGGCATTTGTCAATTTACCAGAAAGACTAGAGCAGCAGACCAGGCTATTTTTTTCCAGCAAATGTAAATGCATCTGCTCTGACGCAGATGTCAGCAGAGCCTCGGGACAGCAAATGCATCTTGTGCCTTTTTTTTCCGCTATTAGACACATGCAAGGGCCTGTGTTCTATTTGTGGCAGATTTATATTGGACTTTTCTTGATTACAGTTCTCTTTTAATGGGCACGATGTGAACAATCCAAAGAGCCCGGCCAGTCTCTGCCCCTTGCTATGCCACTTCCAGTTGCTATGATACAAATAAGCTGCAGAGAACTGGCAAGAAGTCACATATTTGCATTTGAAAGATTTAGTAAATACATGGAATAGAAATAGAACTATGGCTTAAGCACTAAATCTCACTCCCCAGTTAACCATTATTACACAGCCAGTTTGTCAGAACAAAAGGTGAATAAAACTGTAGATGAACACTGGGGTTCATGTAGAAAAATGAGTACAGTGAAGTACAGATCCCGTCTTTAAATACACAAATAAAGCTGGAATTCATTGAATGTAAGGGTACGTCCACACAGCAAAATGTCAAAATACTCGTCGGATTCGGAATCCTCAAACTGCGTTGATATATAAAAATACTAGACATATAGGTTGGATGTTTATATGTTTTTAAATGTGAGGAATGTTTTTATGCATTCTCTGATCAGTATTGGATTACAAATCGGAATAGTCAAGTGATGAGGTGGCGTGGCCTCCGAAATGTAGCGGGTGTGTTCCGAAATGTGGCGAAGACAATTCCTACAGAGGTCTCGGCTCATCATTAGGATACGAACTTTGGTTTAATTTTCCTAACATGGATAAAGACTGATGCGAACCACATGGAATTACCGGTTATATATGGAACTTTATGTTGTTAAAACAAAAAAATAATATGTAAATACGCTGTGAAGTATACATGAAACAGTAACATTTCTATATCTGCTAAAAAGTAACTAAAGAAGTGATGCATTATTGAAGCGGCATATGAATAGATACAGTGGGTATGGAAAGTATTCAGACTCCTTTAAATTTTTCACTCTGTTTCATTGCAGCCATTTGGTAAGATCCAAAATGTTAATTTTTTTGCTCATTAATGTACACTCTGCACCCAATTTTGAAAGAAAAAAAACCAGAAATGTAGATATTTTTGCAAATTTATTAAACGAGAAAAACTGAAATATCACATGGTCTTAAAGAGAACCTGTCACATAGATTATACCCCCCTTGCTGAGGGCATAACAAGCTAGTGTCAGACATGCTGTTTCCAGCACTGTGCCCCTTATTGTGTAAGATGCTGTAGTTTTAGAGCATTTAATGCTGAAATCTGCAGCCAGAAGAGTCATTCAAAGAGTCGTTTTCAAACCCCGCCCATCTGAGGCTAGCCCCGCCCACCTCAACTGATAAACCTATTACTTTGAATAGGTAGAAACAGGAGAATAACTGTCAGTGGGCAGGGCTAGCCTTAGGTGGGTGGGGCTAACACCTACTCATGAATAAGATTTGAGGGGTAAATGCTCTAAAACTACAGCATTTTACAGAATAAGGGACACAGCGCTGGAAACAGCAGGTCTGTCACTAGCTTGTGCTGCCCTCAGCAAGGGGGGCATAATCTATGTGACCGGTTCCCTTTAACTATTCAGACCCTTTGCTGTTACACTCATATTTAACTCACATGCTGTCCATTTCCTTCTGATTCTCCTTGAGATGGTTCTACTCCTTCATTGGAGTCAAGCTGTGTTTAATTAAACTGATTGGACTTGATTACGAAACGCACACACACCTGTCTATATAAGAGCTCACAGCTCCCAGTGCACATCAGAGCACATGAGAATCATGAGGTCTAAAGAACTGCCCAAGGAGCTCAGAGACAGAATTGTGGCAAGGCATAGATCTGGTCAGGGTTACAGAAGAATTTCTGCAGCACTCAAGGTTCCTAAGAGCACAGTGGCCTCCATAATCCTAAAATGGAAGAAGTTTGGGACGACCACAACTCTTCCTCAATCTAGCTGTCCAGCCAAACTAAGCAATCGTGGAAGAAGAGCCTTGGTGAGAGAGGTAAAGAAGAACCCCAAGATCATTGTGGCTGAGCTCCAGAGATGCAGTAGGGAGATAGGAGAAAGTTCCACAAAGTCAACTATCACTGCAGCCTCAACCAGTCGGGGCTTTATGGCAGGGTGTGCCGTCGGAAGCCTCTCCTCAGTGCAAGACATATGAAAGCCGCATACAGTTTGCACAAAAACACATGAAGGTTTCCCAGACTATGAGAAATAAGATTCTGTGGTCTGATGAGACGAAGATTGATTTTTTTGGTGTTAATTCTAAGCGGTATGTGTGGAGAAAACCAGGCACTGCTCATCACCTGCCAAATACAATCCCAATAGTGAAACATGGTGGTGGCAGCATCATGCTATGGGGGTGTTTTTCAGCTACAGGGACAGGGTGACTAGTTGCAATTGAAGGAGAGATGAATGCGGCCAGGTACAGAGATATCCTGGATGAAAACCTCTTCCAGAGTGCACTGGACCTCAGACTGGGCTGAAGGTTCTTCCAAAAAGACAATGACCCTAAGCACACAGCTAAAATAACAAAGCAGTGGCTTCAGAACAACTCTGTGACCATTCTTGACTGGCCCAGCCAGAGCCCTGACCTAAACCCAATTGAGCATCTCTGGAGAGACTTGAAAATGGCTTTCCACCAACGTTCACCATCCAACCTGAGGGAACTGGAGAGGATCTGCAAGGAAGAATGGCAGAGGATCCCCAAATCCAGGTGTGAAAAACTTGTTACATCATTCCCAAGAAGACCCATGGCTGTCCTAGCTCAAAAGGGGGCTTCTACTAAATACTGAGCAAAGGGTCTGAATACTTAAGACCATGTGATATTTCAGTTTTTCCTGTTTAATAAATTTGCAAAAATATCTACGTTTCTGTTTTTCTTCTTTCAAGATGGGGTGCAGAGTGTACATTAATGAGCAAATGAACTTTTTGGATCTTACCAAATGGCTGCAATGAAACAAAGAGTGAAAAATTTAAAGGCGTCTGAATACTTTCCGTACCCACTGTAAGCATTAGAGAATCATTCATCAAGTCTCTACAGACTTAAGAATGCAGATGAATCTGGCTGAAAAGATGGTATGGGATCCATCAAGAAAAATCTGATTCCTATGATCCCCTTAAGATATCTTTACATTTAACTGTATTTAAGAATCAGCAACAAAATGCATTGACCAGTACCTAAACTGGGCCTTGATGTTACTGGGACTGGCAGATCGTGTTTGAATTTCCTTTTCTTGCTTCTCTCGCAAAATTCTCTCAGCCAACAAGAAGTACGTGGCGGTGATGTGGTTGTATTTATTGGTTTCCAAGGCACTGCAGAGCAAAAACAAATCATGGAATGAAACCACTCGCCATGTAATGTCCACCTATATTAGAAAAACACAATATCTGTACAAAACTATAAAAACAAGGCAACTAAACAGAAACCAATCCCTAAAGGAAGAGGAACAAACCACTTACTCAACAATGGCATCTCGATCTGCTATGTCACCTAGAACCATCCTCTGGATGATGCTGTTGTGTTCCTCCTCAGAGAGGTTTTTGTAGGACACTAGAGGAATGTTATATTTTGTTGCAGGTGACGGATCAACTCCTTGGAGCCAAGGATGGTTTTCAATTTCCTCTAGAGATGCTCTTCTCTTAGGATCTCTCTGGAGCATACGCGTGATCAGACTGGGAATAGAAGCGACAACGTGTAAGAATGGTAAACCGAATAGAAAGAACTCACAGATACACAGATTTGTTGTAACGGCTCAGAAGGTCAGGGACACCTGTGAATATGCTCTATAAAAACAAGATAGCTTTATTCTGGTCTTTTCCACAGGTATCAGAGGCTTTAAAACAAGTAAAATGGTTTCCCATCATAATGTTTATTAAATGCCATCAGTTATAAAATATGGATCACCTTGCTTTGACCACTAGCACCCTCTTGGGTTCAGAGAGTAGGTCCATTTTAGCCCAGTTTACTGGCTAGAGTAGGTACATCATTAAAATAAAATGTCAGAGAAACCACTGAGCAAAAGTCCATAAAAGCCCTATAAACCATAGAAACAAAATGATCGAAACACACCTTTATGGCCTATCAAATAAAACTGGCAACTGCATAAAATCCATGACTGATCACTGAGGCCAAAGTGTTTAGAGTGGGTTGAACGGTGTCTTGTGCTAAAGTGGAACTCACTCAACTTTTTTTTTTTTTTAAAACAAGCTTTTATTAGTGGTTCCCCTTAGTTTTGAGATCAGCAGATACAGAAGCGTAACAGTCCTGTACATTTACAGTACATTTCAATTCTCAGATTTAGGTATCGTGATGCAAAAACAAATCTCAACTAGTGCGTCTCAAAAAATTAGAATATCATTGAAAATGAAAGGGGTTCTCCAGGACTATCTTTTTATTTGTTCTAGGGCTCCCAAATGTATTAAACCTTGTAACTCATACTGTAATGAGTCTACAATATATGGGTTTCTTTATTTGACTTAAATTATTGATATCAGTTACCTTTTCAGTGAAATTTCAAATTTTTTGAGATTTTTTTTTATTATTATTAAAAAAAGGACAAAATAATAGATGTTTCTACTGGGGTTCAAGTTCTTATTACTTGGCTGCTAAACATGAGACTAGTTCCTTTGTTGATATACCTAGCTCCTAACCCCTTAAGGGTCAAATGATTTTTTTTTCATTTTCTTTATCATTGCATTAAAATAGCTGTAGCTTTTTCTTTGTATTTTTCTGTCGAAATAATATGATGGCTTGTTTTTTTTAGCCAAATTTTATTTCTTAATGGCACAATTTTGGGGCACATATAACTTATTGATTAACTTTTATTAAAATTTTTTAGGGAGGACTGGGAAAAAAAAGACCCAGCAATTCTGCCACAGTTTTTTTTTTTTGCATTTTAAATTTACGCCATTCACCAGTTAGTAAACCTATTGTGATAACTTTATTCTATGGGTTAGTACAATGACGGGAATTCCGTAATTATATAGATTTTTTTTTAATTTATTCACTTATGCACAACAAAAATACATTATAAATAACAATGTTTGTTTGTACGTCTCCGTATTTCCATAACTTTCTTTTTCTGTTGACAGATCTGAATGAGGGCTTGTTTTTTGCAGGATGACTTAGTTCTAATTGGTGCCCTTTCTGGGTACACAAGACTTTTTGATCGCCTTCTATTATGCTTTTTTAGCAAATAATGCGATTTTGCATTGTTTTTTAATCTGTTCACTACGCAAGATAAATAATGTGATAATTTTGTAGTTTGGGTAATTTCAGTTGTAGGAATACCAGAGTAGGTTTTGTTTGTTCTTTTTATTTTGGAATTTTGTTATGGGAAAAAATTAGAATTTTTTAAATTCTTACTTAGGATTGAACTTTTCTTAATTATTTTTTTAGTCCCACTAGGGGACTTAATTATGCATTCCTATGATTGCTTATATAATACACCGCCTTACTTACGTAGTGCATTATATTCACACAGCGTATTTGCAGGACATACTTCAGGGCGTAACTGCGCTGCAATGTGGCCGAAGTATGCCCCTAAAATACGCCAAAATCATACCATTCATTGAATGCTATGATTTCCTGGTGTATTCCCTGGCACACATTACGCCCTCATAAAAAGAGGTGACGTGTTACTTCTTTCGGGGGCGCTCATGTGCCAGAGAAGCTGAAAGTTAATGGGAGCCGGGCCGGAGCACTGTTGAAAGTACTCACTGTCCAGAGCGTACTTTCAACAGCAGGCGTATAGTGGCGCGCACAGGTATTTGCCACTTATACCATGTGAACCAGACTCGATGCTGCCATCTTACTGTTCCCTACCTCTGGCAGGACCTAAAAAAGCAAAAACAGAAAATAGACCTGGGAGCCTTCATTAAACAGTCTTCGATTGTCCATAAATACCCTATTGGCCTGCTATTTCTAGAATTATATTACACTGCATAGTAAAGAGTATATGAGCTAGGGACCACTAAAGGTCAGAACAGTGACCTTCACCAGTCTCCATGAGCCTTCACTCAAGTATCAGTGTTTTAACTTTGAAGGACATCCAAACTCAATGCCATGCCAACAGATGACCAAGATAAGAGCTTTTCATTATGTTTAACACTATATAAAAAAACTGCTCCAGGAAGCTTTGATTAATCAGGTACTTCAGATGATCTGGAAAACCATCAGCGATCCAAGAAACTAGGAAAAAGACAAAACGGACTTACTCTTTACACTCTTTGGACACATGCTTGGGTACTGTATATTTACAGTCCATGATCATCGTCAAGGTTTCACTGTCATTGGCTTCTTGGAATGGAGGAGTCCCACATACTAACATAAACAGGATGACACCCAGACTCCAAATATCTGAAAAGGCAACAGAATCAGGTTAATATATTATAATGCCATACTAGAATAGCCCCACATCTGGTCTTCAAACACTTTGGGCCATATGTATGAAACAGTTTAGGTCTAAAACTCACTCTTTTGCCCATAGTAATCTACGGGCATCAAAATGAGTTTTAGACCTAAACAGGTTCATACATGTGGCCTTTAATGTTAGAACTCCTATTTCATGGCAGCACAGAACTTCAGACCTACTGCCCGTCTTGGATCAAACTAACTTTTTCAGGTACAATAAGATCTTCTGACAACAATGGAGGCCTTCTACACAGTTTTAGGATTGCTAAACCCCAGCTTGTAATTGAGAAGATGCTAAGGTGTAAATTCACACACTGCATATTTGTCGCATTGAATCTGTCACTGAATGTCACACATTAAAAAAGGTGAAATTTGCAGCGAGTCCAAGGCATATCTGCTTTCCAACAATATGGACCACTACATGCCTCAAAGGGCATGTAGTTGGTCCATATTGTTGGACTTTTGGTTCCCCTTTACCATCATGTACTAGGGTGCTTTAGTATACATACTGTTAACCATAACTTTCTCCCCTGAGAAACCCTCTGGATTTAAGGAGGGGGACACGTATCAGGAGTAATTGGGAAATTTGAAAGCATTTTTTTCTATTCAGGCATATTTGAATTGTTGTTATTACGCTATGTTGGCCACGGTAAGTGTAGGGTGTTCCAGGGGTAGTGCTATTGGCGGGTCCGCCCCTGTCGGGGCGATAACTCTGCAGCAAACCAAACGTCTAGTTAGTTTGATATAGTAGTCTAATAGAGAAAGATTTTACAGCTATCTCTTTGATGACCTTCCCTTTAGCCACCTGGATCCCCTTTAACAATATGCATCAGCTGCAAACATCAATGTAGAACCCTGGCAACAACATATCTATGTAACCGAGTCTCTTTGCGATTGATCTATTTTATATATTTTTTTTTACATTAATCATGTTGTCGACAATTGCTAGAGTAGTACTTAAGGTTTGTATTTTTTTTTTTTTTAATTCTAATGAATTAAAAGTTATATTTTAAACCACAAATTATTACAACTGTGACTGTTAAGAATTGTTGCTTTGTGTGGTAGTCTTGTATTCTGTAGATACTGTGATTTTATATGATAGAGGGAGAGGAGCTGAGCTCTGTGATATATAGGATTATATGATAGAAGAGTGAAGCTGAGCTCTGTGATATATAGGATTATGATAGAGGAGAGAAGCGGAGCTCTGTGATATATAGGATTATGATAGAGGAGAGAAGCGGAGCTCTGTGATATCGGAGAGAAGCTGAGATCTGTGATATATAGGATTATGATAGAGGAGAGAAGCTGAGCTCTGTGATATATAGGGTTATATGATACAGGAGAGGAGCTGAGCTCTGTTATATATAGGATTATATGATAGAGGGAGAGAAGCTGAGCTCTGTGATATATAGGGTTATATGATACAGTAGAGGAGCTGATCTCTGTGATATATAGGGTTATATGATAGAGGAGCTGAGCTCTGTGATATATAGGGTTATATGATACAGTAGAGGAGCTGATCTCTGTGATATATAGGGTTATATGATACAGTAGAGGAGCTGAGCTTTGTGATATATAGGGTTATATGATAGAGGGAGAGAAGCTGAGCTCTGCGATATATAGGGTTATATGATAGAGGAGCTGAGCTCTGTGATATATAGGGTTATATGATACAGTAGAGGAGCTGATCTCTGTGATATATAGGGTTATATGATACAGTAGAGGAGCTGATCTCTGTGATATATAGGGTTATATGATAGAGGGAGAGAGGTTGACAGCTTTCACTGTATTAGTGGGTGTACAGAACAAAGTTTTATTCACTGCATCTTAGCGAAGGAAACTGAACCTTTAATTTTTGTATTAAGATTTACTCTGCTCTTTACTCCTGCTTTAGATTACATAAACCTGCAGTGTTTTGTTTTTTTTTTAATAAAAGCTGTGTGTTTTACTACCTTTAGGGTATGTTCACACGACTGATTTGAATGCCAACTCTGGGAGCGGATTCAGCGTCTGCCTCAGAATCAATGCCCAACGTGTCAATAAACCGACCTCCATTAAACCCGATGTAAAATCAGCACTGATGTTCAGACAACACGGATTTTACTTGCTTATTTCCAGCGTGTATTGTAAATGACAACAAAAAAAATTGAGGTGTTTTCTTTGCCATCCATTACAGGTTAAAGGAGTCAGACAATCTGTATCGGAAATTTTGCGGAACACTGAATTTCCAACATGCAAACAAAATTTGTGCCGAATAACCCATGTGAACGTACCCTTTATGGTCATGGAATCTAGCAAGAAAGTAGATGCGTTGTCAAATTGTTAAAAATGAAACTATACCAAACGCCAAGCTGCCATCTTGTAACAAATGGACCGGATTTAACAAGAAAAAACGGAATTTCTGCAGCTTTGTTTTTAGGGAACATTGCCATCACAACAGCCATGCAAAGAGGAAGTTTCTCATAAGCTCGTCTCAAAACAGAGCACAGCATGTGCTTTAACTTTGCGCAAAAACATTACAACATACTGTTCGTTCCACACACCCATATGGATGCCATACATACATTGAGCAAATTCCAGCACTTCGCTAAAATTCTTAAAGTGGCAGAGGCTGCCAAATTCTCCAGAAGGCAGCATGGGGCCTCTAAGCCCCGTCTGACACATGGTATGAACTGTAAACTGAGCAGTGTGTTGTGCTACTCCTCACCAGGGTGTTCCCAAGTCCTCACATTCATTCATACTACAGTACACGTCGGACTCTAATTTCCTTAAATGCGTGTGGAATTTCCAAGAATTTTGTGTGTGTTTGAATGAAGCAACATGTTTTTCATTTGTAGTGAATCGCAGGATTGAGTCGTAGCACTGAGAACAGCAGCGCAGAATGCACAATAAGAGGATTTCCCAACAGTATCGCCTGGGGCAGCGGCACATTTTCAGCAAATCAAAACCATTTATCATGTATATTAGCATTACCAGTAAAGCATTCAGCAATTGTACATTCACAAAGCTGACAAATAATAAGTGCGACCGGTCAGCAACTGGTGACTGAATAAAAACCTAAAATGTAGCTAGAAAAATGCATAGTAAGATTATGCAGTTTTGACTAATAGGGCTCGATCACACGGCTTATTCTGACATGCACATTATTTATGGCGTGCACGCGCCGTGAATAATGACCGTCTATGGGGCCGGCGAGCAGCCAGCCCCCCGCCCCTCCTGCACGGCAGCCGGCGTAATTGCGGGGCGAAATCCGACCCCGCAATTACGTCGGCAAGTTATTTGTGAACGCCTTGGGCTATGTTTCAGGGATTTCTGGGACGTATTTCAGCCCTTAATTGTGCCGTAGGCGGGTTAGGGCGTCGCCAGTCTTAGGTAATCCACGTCCTATAGAAAAACTATGGTTCGTTTCCTTCCCCGCTCAACTTTCGCCGAGGGGGGGAGAGAATTACATGCGATTATTCACGGCGTTAGCACCGGGAAAAAATGTATTATGGGGCCGGGGGGCTGCGGGCCCCAAAAGCCCACGTAATAAGCGTATTGCGGGGGGAAATCCGTCCCGCAAATACACTGTGTGAACATAACCTTTAGTGACAATTGCAGTCCACAGGAGCTGTACGCATCTCAATGTATTTCTCTGGACTGCAGCTACAGCTTGACATCGAAGGGCATGTTCAAAAACCCGGGGTTCCCTATCCGTCCCCCCGGGCCACCAATGGGTCCTGTTTCGGGAAATCTCTCTCAGAATGCATGACCTAATTAAATCCCTTGAATTTAAAGGGGTGCTACAAAACTGGTTTTTTTAGTTTTTTTTTTTGTGCAGAAAGGCTCAGAAATTAAAAGGGGTTTTTTTGGGGATAAAAGGGTTTTGCTTTTTTTTTTAAAAAACCTTGCAAAAACAAGTCATTTTGAAATATGTGTCCATTAACGTGTCTACCTATTCTGAGATATCCCCTTTGTAGGGGCTGCATCAGCTACCCAGGTCGTTATAACTACAGACCTTTCTTCTTTTCCTGATGGCTCCCCGCCTGTTGCAAAAGCTACAGGTGCTTCTCTGCAGTCTTGTAGAACCCCGAAAAAACACGCCGCTAAATTCAAAAATAAAACCCAAAGAAAACAGGAATGAGTAAGATGAATCAATGTAGTGAGACAACCCCTTTAATGCTGTACATTGCTGCACAAAAAACGCATCCAAAAAATGCACCGTGTGTAAGCACCCTTAACATTGCACAGGTGATTTAATTATGGTCATGCATTTGTGGAGACCCCTGAAAAAGACCCTTTGGGGGGCCTTGAGGACTGGAGATGGGGGAACACTGATATAGTGGGTTTTCCCTGACTTGAAAAATCCAAAATGGAATACCCGCAAAATATAATGGCCTAAATTGCCAATTCAACTGGGCCGTTTCGTGTCTTGACTGTCCAACTGGGGATCAGGGCGAATTCCAAGTCAAAAAGTTCTTTGCAGCTGCTACACTGATGCCTCTACCCTGTATGAGTCACTGCACCGGTTGCCCATTCAGTACGTTACTTTTTAAAACAAAATTGTTCTTTCCCATACAGCTCTCTTTAGTGCTGCACCCCTCCTAGATCCCCTCCCTTATCTCTATATACTACTCTACTCGGACTATTCGTTCTGTTGCTGATCTTCGATTTAATGCCTTCATCATCCAAACCTCCCATGCTCTCCCCAAAGGGTTTCCCATGGGGGGCCCCATTTTCTCTGGAATGTGTCGCCCTGTACGATCAGGCCAACACTCGGAGAATACATCTTCTCTGGCCAGCCTACCTGGATCCCGAATTGCTAACCTCCCACTTTCAGTCACACACATTCCTTACACTACCTGCACTTAGGTACTGTATATAGATGCACTGTTTGGGTGGCAGGTTCATCCACTTTTGTGTGCACTACCCCATATTTATGGAAGATATTTTGCATTTATACCCTCTACATTGTACAGTGTCTCGAAATATGTTGGCACCATTTGAACAAAGATTATTAGTACCTCTTTTTTGTCCGCAATATAGATTTTAAATCTGTACTGACACACAGATTTCCCACTTAAAGGGCCACTTCCGTTTTTTTGTACCTTTACTTTATTAGAAATTACTTCTACAATAGTACCAGTAATTCTGCTTACCTTGAGCCAAATACAGCATTTCTTTGTCGTGTGACCTGCACTTTGAGTTGTTGAAACACACAGCATGGCTGGAAGACCCGGAAGTGAATCTCTATTCTTTCCTATGGGAGGTTCAAAGTCAGTCTCATAAGAATGCATAGAGAGACAGACTACCTGTCCGCACAGCATCAGAGTGCAGGTTATGGACCTAACCGAGACTGTTGCAGAAACCTGCAATTGAGCAAAGGGAGAAAAATTATTTGGGACTACCCGATTTAAAAAAAAAAAAAAAAAAAAAAAAACCTCACTGGAGTGACCTTTAAAACAATAGGGTGCAGAATGCAATTTGATTTGGATAAAGAATCGGCATCCAAATCAGTTGTTTAAAGAGGTTGTTCAACATGGATTTTCTTACCTCAGTCCTGTTTTCTTGGTTTCTTTTGAATTCAGGGGGTGTTCACGGCTTCCATTCTGCAGTGAAGCCATTTTGTAGCTATGCAAAAATGCGGAGCCTTTGAATAGATCAAACAGGTCTGTAGTATAGCGACTAGGAGTAGCAGCCCTACAAAAGGGATACTAGGAAAGGGGGGGACACTGTTAAAGGACAAATATTTCAAAGTGACTTTTTTTGCAAGATTTTAACAAAAAACAATCTTTGTAGTGGGAAAAACCCCTTTTTAAGGGTAGGGGGACCTGGGCACATGATCACAGTAGCTCGGAGGAAAAACCGCTTGCATGCAGATGCTGGACTATGTGACCCCAGCTTGAAGGAGCTTTCACATGTGCAGTTTTGTCTTTTTTATGCGGTTGTTAAAACCAATGTCAGGAGTGGATTGTAATGGAAGGTGACGAAAGCACGAACGCTTCTGCTTTTCTTCTTTTCAATCCAGTCCTAGTTCGACCCCAAAACCTGCATCAAAACCGCACATAGGAAAGCAGCGTTACAGATTGACCAAGTATGACACAATCATTCCTTTCCACTATCCGGCCATATGTATCTAGTAATCAGTATTTCAAGCCTATTTTCTTTCTGTATCCATCAATGATGCCCATTGTCCTTTATGACGGACAGAGGGGATAGTGATTGCACGCGCACATTATTTCCCCTCACTAGATTGAGAACCCAGACTTTACAAAGGTTTCAGACTTGTTACGAATTTATTTTGAAATGAATATTTGCTCTGAAGGGGCCTGGATCCATATCTGGAGTATAATAATGTTACAAGCAAGAGGGACTAGGTTTCTGGAGAAAGGTTGTTGATTTGGGGATTTATTCTGATTGCTAGGTTTAAAGTTGAAAAGCAAATTTTTCCCCTACAACTGGTTTTTCTTTGCCTTCTTCTGGATCAAAAACTGCAGGTCAGCTGAAATGGAGGGACATGTCTTTTTTTTTTTTTTTTTTTAGCTTTACAAATTATGTAACTACAAAAGGGAAACAAAAAAAAAAAAAAAGGTCAATTCTGATATCTTGCATCCTTGGCACTGCCGCCATGCCGGTTAATAAATGCACAGTTGTGATATAACACAAATATGCACTTATTTATCAGATTTTTTGGACTCCAACATCTCCCTTCCGTAAAAAAAAAAAAGGGGCAATTGAGTCATGATGTTGAGAAGTTACGCCACTCGCTGAGCTTGCGCCATACATCTTAGGTAACTGGTTGGTTGTAGCCAGGATTGAAGTTAGCCTTTTAATCCTTAAGATGCGGTGGTAAACATAACTGCAGTGGTAGAAAAATGGTGCTGTACACCCTCTGTTGCCCGATTGCCCACCCTATTTCGAGATTGCAGGGTGCAGACCGGTTGTTATAGCACCCAGGGGCCTAATAAAAGGCTCCTGGGGGCCCCTTTCTGCTAATGTTTTCCCCTGACTTTTTATGTGGCGTTCTGAAGTCAGTACTATTTTTAGAAAATGCATCATACAAACCAAGGGGAAAAATTTAAAAACTCCCCCCCAAAAAAAACATTAAAAGTTCAAAAATAACACCCGCTTGCCATTTTACAAATAAAAATAGTAACAAAAAAAAAAAAAATTCTTCCACCTAAAACTTAGGTGCTTAAGGGGTTTTGCCACAATTTATTCCATTTCTGCTCCGCTCTTCAGTCTGTGTGTCGAAGGGGGGTGTGTGATTTGTTTTAAAATTTCTATCATGTGACCCAGCAGGTTTAATCACCATGCCTTTCCTCTTGTAGTCAAAGAAAGGTTTTCTGTAAAGCATTGGGAGTTGCGAGGGTAAAAGTTTTTGCCTCCAGGCACAAAGGTCCCAGGTTCAAAACCCCACAGGAAAAGTGTTTTTTACGCTTTAGCAAGCAAGACCCATGGGTTTTTTTTTTTATTTATTTCCACTGTTTGACTAATTACCAAGGGTCGGGAGGATGGGGGTAGAATGACAGCCCCGGGGGTTTTTGAACACTCGTAGCTGCCTGGAGGAGGGGGTGTCTGAGAAATGTGAAACCGGGGATTTCCCCTTTCAGTAGAGGAAAAAAAACAGGTTGTAGCTTTTGTGACCTGAGGAGCTGATGAAAACCCATACAAGAGGGGAAAATTCAAAAAAGGGTAGGACACTGTAAATGGACACATTTTTGCAAAGTGACTTGTTTTTGCAAGATCTTTAAAATTAAAAAAAAAATCCCTTTTATTGTGGGGCAAAACCCCTTTAAATTCAGCTCGAAATTTATATAAAATATAGTCACAGAAATAAAGACTATCCCCTCATCACATCCTTTCTTCAAATAGGATAAACCACCTGACAGGTTCCCTTTAAATTGTAAAAGATCTAAGGCCTGAAAGTGCTTGGGGTTTTTCAAGGGGGTTTAAAAAGTTACTCATTTGGGGGTTTAAAAAATAAGATTAAGTTCTCTTTTTTTTGTTTTGCAAACTTTGAAGGGTCTAAAGACATTCCGGGAAAATGGGAAAAAAATTTGCAAGGGAAAACCGTTTAAAAATTTAAAAAAGCATTTCCCCTGGGAAAAAAAAAAATGGTCATTTTTTTTTGCTTTTTTTTATATATTTTCTTTTTTGGATAAGTTCCCCCGTTCTTGGATCCCAGGCACTAAAAAATTTGTCAAAGTTGAATGGGAAAGAAAACCCAGCCTGAAAACGTTTTGTGCGTTTTAAAAATTGGTTTAAAAAAAAAAAAAAAAAAAAAAAGTTTCACGGACGAACATAGCCTCCCAAGTTTAAGTCATATAATATTCATCATTGCACATTAAAAGGGCTTCCCTATATAACAAAAGATCACATGTAAATGGGGCCAAAGCGAGGGAAAAAAGGAATTTAAAAAAAAAAATAATATAGCTACCTATCCCCCGCTGCTGCCACCCTGGAGCTCCCTCGAGTTTAAATTTCCCCACTTCCTTTTTCTGATTTCCCCGACAGCAGGATAGGGGGTGCTCATTTATTTCCAAAACAAATGTCTCTTTTTGGGGGTCGGACGAGAAACCCCAAAGGGAAAAGGGGGTAGTTCCCCCGGTGAGGGGGGGTGGGAAAAAAGGGGTTTGGAAAAGAGCATTTTTTTTTTCTTCTTTTTTTCCCCTTTGGCCCTTTTTCATGTTTTCTAACCCCCTTTTAAAACTCTCCCAAAAACAGGGAAAAGTGTTTATTTGGGGTCCTATTCCCTGTAAAAACCCGTAGACTAAAAAGGTCCTGTGAAGTCTCTGGACATATCTAAGGGAAAAATTTGGGTTTTTCCCTTTAAAAAAATAAATTCTGGAGCTTTTACTTTAAAAGGGGTTTTGCCACGAAGTAAAAATTTAAAATGGGAAATTTGAAAATAAAAAAATTTAAAAAATTTTTTAACCCTTATCATTATTAAAAATTTTGGGCCCCTTTCTTTTGCTGCTCCTTTTTGTGATCCATTTTTTTTTACAGCTCGTCTTAGGGGTACGGCCCGGGCTGGGAGTTTTCTCGTCCTGGGCACTTTCTCAGACATTTAAACCCCTTCCCTTCTCAGCCAGCTATTTGGGGTTCAAAACCCCCCGGTGTGTCATTTTAATCCCCCCTCTGGACTAATTTTTTAAAAAGTAAAAAAGTGCTTTTAAAAAAAAAAAAACCTCAATAGGTATGTGATTGGGTTTAAAAAGCAAAAAAAAAACCACAGCTTTTGGGCCTGCAGGGATTTTAAACCCG